>OY725496.1:3193722-3258722 GCA_963281255.1 Aphrocallistes beatrix
CCCAGGGGTAACGTTCCTTCACAGGCGCAGTCTTTTTCTTTTTGGTCAACTTCTCCGAGAAAGTTGGAGAATTGAGGTCTTCATTCTCAGACATTAATATCAATTATTGCTAATAATTTTTTGCATATAATAAAGTTAAATGGGTTTGACGATATGAATTAATAATCGAATTCCTGTTGACTTGATAAGCATGTATTTCTAGAAGAATTGGTTGATTTAAAAAATGACTAATATAAAAATGCAGAGTCTAGGGGGCATGCCTAATTTACGGGACGGGATGCCGTCCCGTCCCGTAAATTAGGCATGCCCGAGTCTAGGCGTGTAGAAAAATGGTGGCGTCCATTTAGGCGTATGACTTTAGAAAGCTGGATGAAACCCTGCCTTCATCCATTCCTAGTCTCATTGCAATTTTATGCGCGGCTTGAAAAATGATTGAACCATTTATTTCCTTGTTACGAGCCCGCATATTCATGTACCAAGTTAATCAACATCCTTGTTCTTCTCAACTCCTTTCCTTGACTTCCTCTTGCTGTTTGGTTCGCCTAAAAAGTTATCTATCATCTTATCCTTTTTGGCGAAGAATATAAGCAAAGTTTTTGAAATGCCAAATATTCTCGCAAATTCAGTTTGGATTTACTTTGACCTGGAGTCCCATCAAACAGCATTATGAGGCGATACTTTTCTTTGATTGGCAGTCGTGAATTCTTCTCTTATAATTTACGGATGTAAGGATCAACCGACAGTAAGGATAAACCGATTAGGGTTTTTAATCCCGGGATTCCCGATCCCGGGATCCCGGGATCCCGGCTTGTTTTAGCCCGGGATTGAATCCCGGGATTCATTTTTCAATCCCGGGACTGATGATTATTAATGCAGTTTATACGTATATCACACATTTGTTGTAATGTCTATTGGTTTGTAAATACAGGGTTTCCCATAATTGGATGAAATAGTGATTCAATATATATAACACACTTTGATTAATATACTATACAAAGTTGTGATACTAATAATATGGTCAAATTGAACTTGCAAGGACCTTTCTGATGTATTATAAAAGTGTTTGTATGTGACTCTTACACTTCAAATTTACAATATCTATATGATGGCTGAGAAAATCGTTTGCAAAATTTTGTAGGTGCACCCATTTGGAAATATTTCAAGCGTTCTCTATGTGGGAAATTAGCTCAGTGAATTCATGTAGTAAACAATTTCCGTAATTCAAAAATAGTCTCGTTATATGCACGTTATGTATACAATTACTAGCATACCAATTCTAGAAAATTACTAATCCCGGGATCCCGGGATTCAGAATTTGTCAATCCCAAAATCCCGGGATTGGAATTTTAGACCGGGATTAAAAACCCTAAAACCGATGTAAGAATAAACCGAAGTAAGAATAAACCGAAGAATAAACTGATGCAAGGATAAACCGATAGTGAGAATAAACTGAAGTAAGGATAAACCGAAGTAAGGATAAACCGATGTAAGGATAAAGATAGTGATACTGTGTAGGAATTATCATTTTTAGTGTCCATATTATTATTGGTGTGTGATTGAAAGGAGGCACTCTTAAAAGTAGGTAGGCTCATCAATTGGTTTATGTGATATGCCACGAAGATATTCCAAATGCGAGATGTATATGTATTGATCTACTAGCTTCTCGATCCGTGTATTTAGCTGGATATACAGTACCCGGACAAAAGTATTTGAAATCTTTACTATTTTCCATCTTAACTAGTCATAAAGTGGGTCTATTCATGGAGAGAAGCGTGATCAAACTGTGACAGATACTGGAATTTCGATTTCAAATTCATATTCTACACATTCGAATTACTCAGGTTTGAAGCCTTCTATTGCTATATACATTCATAAGTTGAATTATTATCAATATATATCACTTTGTGCCACTTTTCACTCCCATTAACATTAGACATGATGACGAGGAGTGGCACAGTTCGATGCATCTTAGCCTTGGAAATGGATAAATCAATAGAAGGCATCTAACCAGAGTAATTCGAATGTGTAGAATATGAATTTGAAATCGAAATGACAATAGCTGTAACAGTTTGATTACATTTCACTCATGAATAGACCCACTTTATAACTAATTATGATGGAAAATAGTAAGAATTTCAAATACTTTTGTCCGATTAGAGTACTTCTTTTACGTCGAACAATTTTAGACAAAGATTCTTTAGATGGAAGTTTTACTGCTGCTGCAATAGAAATAGAACTCGTTGAATGTTGGATGACAGAATAAGTTACCTCATCAGTTTGAGTGGACCGTTGTTTAACTGCTTCTATAGCTTTTGCTGCCTCAATGGATGCAATATCAGCTTGATGGTTGTGGTTTAAGGGAGCCTTTTTCACTAAACCACTGACAATAAACGTAATCATACAATTGAACCCAACTGACCAAAATACTTTTCCATAGCAACACTGGAATGTAGCAACATTCCATGAAAAAAATTCCAAATTTACGCATCAACCCATTCACAGCTCAGTTCTATGCAAAAACATTATATTAAAATCACTTAGAACTTCCCTTAATCGGCCTCTGAAAATCACTAAATTTGTCACAAATATAACCTATTCCGCAATCATATGTTGATTAATCTAAATTTTAACAACGGATATGGGTACTTTGATACCATATTTACAGGGTGTTTCAGCGATTGTATCACGAAAAGAATTTGAAATTACTAAGTAAATATTTACTAATTATCTTCCCCTTTTATGATGTTGTTTAGCACCTTCTGACATTTGTGTGACAACAAAATGGACAAGCTAGATGACAAACAAAACAAGATCAAGATGGTGGAATTCTACCATAAAAATCATTCCTATTCAAGATTACCCCACACTTCTAAGGTTTACCCACCCAAAATGACTAAATCGGAAATGAGTTATCCCATATTAATGATGTTTTGAAATAATTTACTTTTATTCCAACGGTTTGCTTCATTGTTTTTCATAAATATCAAAGGATTTCCTTTCAATAGCAACCAAAATAACTAAATTATCTCGATCACAAATGAAATGAAAGCAATTTACTTTTGTGTGTAATCAATGAAACACCCTGTATATATGCTGGTAATACATAATTCCTAAGGTCTATTGTGCGTGGTCAATGATTTAAGGCAGCTCATGTATTAGTTCAACCATCTTCTACCGCATCCCTAGTCCAAATCCGCAAGTTACTGTGAGGCCTTATATGCAGCAGGCTATGACTCGCCACATTGGGGAAGGAGAGGAAGAAGAAAAATTCATAAATATACCCCAGTTTGCATCCACCTTTATCAATCAGTCGCTAGCCAGAGATCCCACAAAGCGCCGGAAGCCAAGTGAGTGTTAGCTAAACAAGATGAGATAATGACTCATCAATTATTCTATCATGTACCATGAAGACACCCCAGTTTGCCTTCACCTTTTCAATCAGTCGCTAGCCAGAGATTTTTAAAAAAATTAATACTGTATGGCATGAACATCGTGAACAACTCATCTGGCAACACTGCTTGTAAAGCCCCTACAGCGGGCACGTAGGATCTCATGAGGAACCTTCTCCCATTCTGCTATCAAAGATCTCTTCAAAGACTCAATACTTTTGTGAGATTTACAACAGACATTTGATTCGAGAATGGACCACATCGAATAATCCATGGGGTTTAGGTCTGGGCTGTAGGGAGGCCATTGATCTTTACTGATAAACCCCGGGATATTATTGCTGCGAAGCCAATCTTGAGTGCAATTTGCGGTATGGGGGCAGGAGCTCCATCTTGTTGGAAGACGAAGGAACTCTTATCAAATACTGTTTGCCCTAGGTTCTTCACAACCGGTTCTAAAATCAAATCACTGTAGGTAGAAGCGTTGATTTTAATCCCACTGGGGACAAAAACCAACGATGTACCCCCACTATCGGATATTTTAGCCCGAACCATCACTGAGAGATGTTTTTTTTTGCATCCGAGGGACATATCTGAGCATTTCTTTAATGCTACATGTCGTGGGTGATATTATTATATGTCTGACTGTCTGAGACATAGACCTCCTAGGCTAGTAGTATCGTAGTTTGAATTTCATCTTGATCGACCCATCGGTAGCAGAGTTATAAAAATGTTATGTCGTGTTCGATTTCAAACACTACCTAAATATTTGCGAAAAATTGTCATTTTTGCTAAGTCACTGGAGGGCATACGGGAGTCAGATTGATATCCCAAAATGCAACGATAAGCCACCAAATTCTCGAGTGTGGTGGCTAACTAAGCCACCAAATTTTATGAAGTACTAGTCTATTTATATAGCGTATTTAGAACTTGGTGACTATTAGTCACCATAGAAAGTAAAATGGTGGTTAAGCTAGCCACCAACAAATTTCGATTTTGTCGAGCACTGTTACATGGTCTAATATAGGATAAAATAACTTTATAAAATATTAGGTCTATTCAGTGTCATGTGATTAATTTACCCATTGCTCTGTAATTTTGAAGAAGGCAATCAATTGAATTAAGTCGTGTCGACCAACGTGTGCCAGAAAGTACCAGTAGGTCTTGAAGCTTCCTTACAATATCATTTCCGGCGCAGTAATCCAAGAATTATTTTGATCTTTGATGATTTCAAGTGCTCGCAGAGAATGTGCTTGTTTTGCTGAATAATTAAAAAAGAGGGTGAGCTCACTCAGGGCCTCCATAATGTTCCTAACATACGGGACACCGTTGCAACTGGCAACGATCACCAGATTGAGAGCACGATTGGTCTAATAGAATTTCCAGGAGCGAGCAGACGGACGTTCGACACCGATCATGACACAAGGCATCTCCTATGCTAGGAACTACTTCGCATTCCTCTCTTGTAATCACTTCTTTCCTCAACTTGTTCTTGTATCCGGCAGCTATTGCATGCGACTTCATAGCTCTGCACTTTCGATGTGTCGACAGAACTGGCAGAGGGAAAATAATATCAACTAAACCCCCTCACGAGTTCCCTGAACGCATTTGGTATGCCCTATCCTAGGAGGCCACTGCGTGAACACAATTTGTAGCGGAATTTGACACCAAGCAACCTTGATAGTTCTTCTCTAGCATTTGTCATGGATTGCTCGGCGATGAACTCACACATAATCTACCACTAACGCTCCAAAACGATCTCGAATGACAGCAATTGTTACAGTGTTCTCAATTTAGTGGTAGGAGGGCAGGAAGTAAATTTTTGAATTTGAGCTTCCGAGCTGCAGCTGTGTCTCCTTTAGCTGGTGTTACTGGTATGCGAATAGATTTATCGGGCGATGTACAAAGTTTGACAAATTTAGTACCACCCTTGCAAGTACTGTATTTTGATTACCGCGAAAATTAGGTAACTTCTTCTTGGATTTACGGACGCGAGGTGTCGGAAAGGAGAAATATTTAATAGACTGTGTGATGGAAAGTGTCAATGGTGATGCAGAATCAATGTTGCCAATCGATCTAACACTGACCTGGGAAGCTTGAAACCCAGGTTCAGTGTCACACGATGTCATTATCAATGTTCAGTTTATTACACTCGCGATAATTAATATGATAAGTTCCAATAATGAAAGGATAGTTAATTATACACATTGACAAGACTGAACCAAAACCCCGTACTCAGCATAATCTCTAGAATTAGTAATTACCGCGTTTAATTTGTAAAATTAACTAATCTGTAATCTCTGTTATAAGTAAAATAAATGAATCAATGAGCAGTATATAAAATAACGAGAAACTTACAATCTTGTCTGCGTCAGGTGAATGGAGTAGACTTAAATAATAGAACTTCAATATAAAAATAATAAAAGCAAAATAAAGGCATATTCAACAGAAATAAGCTAATATACAGTCAAAGGACAAAAGTATTCGACCACGTTTAGAAGTACAAGTAATAGAACTTTTGAACTTTTTGGCACGAATGATTGTTAAGAATATGATAAAGGTATCAGTGCTACCTACTCTAGTCAACTGTGAAATACATGTACTAGTACTATACTTATACATATTTTAATAGTCTTGAGAGAGTACTATCTAATACTTAGTGGCATCCAGCCTTTACTTCTCTCAGTCGTTGAGGAAGACTCGAAGGGGCGTTGTCTTGCATAAATATTGGGCATTTCTTCTTCCTCTTGAATGTTGTCTTGTACAAAAAATAAATGCTAGAAGGGACAAACTACTCGCGGAATTGAACGGTATCAAGGTGCAGTACCATGAAAAAGAGAAGGCAAGAGAGGAATATGTCAATAATCTAACCAATCTAAGAAAAAAATTGGAGGGAATGGTAAATAGGACGGTCCTACAAAATGAACACCTTACAAATGTACAGACTCAGCTAGCACAATTTGAAATCGCAACTCCAGTCCCATTACCAGATATCACTTGGAATCTGAACGATCTCCTCAATCAGTGTGAGAATTTCGGAACCTTCCAAGACGTTTCGAATAAATACAGGGCGATGCGAAATATTAATAATACTATGCTGCAATATCAACTAAGTAAGCCATCAGGTTTAAGAGTCATAGGAGGAGAGAAACTATACGTAGCAGACTGTTGGAACGGTAGGGTTCAGGTGGTTGATATAGTACATCAAAAAGGAATAGGAGAGGTTGGTAAAGGAACATTAGTTTGGCCTCACTCAGTAGATGTATACGATCAAGTTCTGTACACAAGCGATTACGGACTGAATACAATAGCAAAATTCAAAAACGATGAGTTCATTCTCAGGAGTAAGGAAGGAGAACTGAATTCTCCATTCGGAATAATCGTCGATGAGAATGAAGTGTATGTAGCAGACAATGGGAATAACAGGATAGCAGTGCTAAGCCTAGATCTCGAATTCATTCGAGAGTTTGGAAAGACGCTCAAAACACCACGAGACGTTAACATTAACCAAAACAGAGTGTTCGTAGCTGATAACAGCGATGCACAGAATGTACACATCTTCTCTAAGACAGGAGATCTGCTCAGTAGCATCATAAGCTTAGGCAATAAGACTGAAACAATATTCCTATGCTTCGACAAGTTCAACAACATCCTAATCTCCCATGGCAGTGCCAACAAAATACACATCTATACGATAGAAGGTCAGCTGATCCATTCTATTTCTTGCGTTCCTCAAAATGTACCCAATGCAAAATACACACCTACTGGCGTTGAAATAACACAAGACAACAAAATCATTATCGTAGATTTCACAAGCGATATGATTGTAATGTACGTGCATTAGATACTAGAGTGGGAGCTTGAAGATTACAGCCTATTTTACTATGTAGCCATTTCCATATAGATGTTAGTGGATTGAATGTTTGATGTGTTGTTTGAATAAATGCCCAGCCCCACCACATACAGGTTGTACCAAAACCGGTTTAAGATAGTAAAATTTTTTGCATTTTACATGAATTAAAACCAGCAGTAATAGAAAGATTAATGTACTAAGGGCATTCAAAAAGTTCTCATCACATATCTGTATCTCAAATGATAGTGAAAATAGGATATTTTCAATTTGTCCATTGTATTCCTTAGGGGATCAGCTTCCAATTTATATATTGGTTTATTTTAAAAGGACAATTATTGTGGTTCCTACATTAGATTTTTTGTGCATCGGTTTAAGGTAGTCCCTTTGAACGTGATTTTTGGGGTTCCTTTTGATATATTTCAGTTCTGAGCAAATTTAGATTAAAACTGATCCCTCCATCGAATTCTACGCATCAACTATCATATAGATTGAATTCTCTGAAGTATTATAGTTTGAGGCTGAGGGAATACTATGTTTTGAAGTGGTTTACTACCATTTTTGTCCCACTTTTTGAGTGGCGAAAATTGACAAAAAATCCACTAAAAGTAGCATGATATTTTTTCAACACGAGCAATACTATTGAACACCTCCCGTTTACTTTTTCACATTGGTTCTTAATTATTTAACCTTTTAATGACCTTATTCTACGATTTTCACAACTTTTATTCTCCAAATTTAGTTTTAAGCCATTTTCAATGGGGAGATTCCAACTTTTCGACACTACCCTAAACCGATGCACAAAAAATCTAATATAGGAACCACAATAATTGTCCTTTTAAAATAAACCAATATATAAATTGGAAGCTGATCCCCTAAGGAATACAATGGACAAATTGAAAATATCCTATTTTCACTATCATTTGAGATACAGATATGTGATGAGAACTTTTTGAATGCCCTTAGTAGGTAAAATGACTGAGATATACTTGGTGTTCAGTACAGCTTCGAAACTAATGGATTACCTGGTACTAGTTTCGAAGAAATGCAATAAAGTGTCCTATAAAATGCTATGTTTGACACGGGGGTACTTTCTTATTTGTGCGTTAGTACCCATTGCATATATTGATTCACTAGATTCTTAGATCTCGAAAGTCTTGTTGCGTCCTAATAAGTCGTCCCCGGGTGATCGCCTACCTGCTCTCTACCGTTTTTTAGATAGTTGCATCATTTTAGATAGTTGCATCATATGTGAGGTATAATAATATACACACTATTAAAATTTTAGCCTTCTATTACCTAAAATGGCTGAGTTATGGTCGAAAAACTGAAATTTCTAATTATAAAAAAGGTGACAATGACATCATAATTCCATGATGAGCCGACATTTTCGTCTGAGCTCAGAACTTAGTGGAGCCATAGCCAAAAAACTCCCACATGCCAAAAATCAGCTTTCTGCGCCTGGCAGTTTCTTCAATCAATTCGTTACAGATATACGTATACACTGCCTGAACAAAGGTATTCGTACACCCCATAATTCCCCATACAAATAGTTATAATACTGATTTATTTAGCGTTTTAAGAATATTTAATTTGTGGGAGATACACTTAATTTGACTTCAAATTCGAATTCTCCATACTCAAATTACCCCTTTATAAGTTTTCAACTTAATTACTCTTCTTCATGATTAAGTATTTTCAACATTTGCTTTCCTATACCACATTTCGCGAGTGATCACCATTGTATATGATGGCATCGGTGGTATGAGGTGGCACAGTTTGAAAATGTTTATCCTTGTGGGAGTGTAAACAAGTTGAAAGATTAAAAAGTGAGTAATTCGAATATGGAGAATTCGGATTTGAAGTTAAATTAAGCGTATCTAATACCAATTAAATACCTTGACTCGCTAAATAAATCTGTATTATAACTATTTGTATGGGGAATTATGGGGTGTACGAATACTTTTGTTCAGGCAGTGTATATATATACATTAATCTAGTTTTAATAGTAAGGATATATAATATGTATATATATATAT
This sequence comes from Aphrocallistes beatrix, assembly GCA_963281255.1. NCBI lineage: Eukaryota > Metazoa > Porifera > Hexactinellida > Sceptrulophora > Aphrocallistidae > Aphrocallistes > Aphrocallistes beatrix. Next base: position 3,202,998 of record OY725496.1, read on the forward strand.
CATAGACTACTTCAATATATTGAAGTAGTCTATGAGTCGGAGGTACACGGGTTGAAAAAGGTTGGAAAACACTGTCGAAGATTAAAGTTTCTTGCTTCCTAGTATAGTAACTGCTCCCAAACTAGTAATGGTTTATTTAGATTTTGAATGCTGAACAATGTTCACATATTTCATGTTACTTCTTGCTTTCATATTCTTATGTTAAATTATGACTGAATCACGATATTTACTCTAACTGAAATCAAATTAACAAAATAAGAAGGAGGCTGTTATGTGGACAATTTCAAGAAATATAATATGAGAAGGACAGTTATCAATGAACATTAACACCTTTCGTGTTTTCAATTTGCTATTGAACTTCTTTAGGACAGTTGAAAATAGTTGAGCGGTCATCCAACCCTTCTTGGACGAAGCATAGTCCAGAGGAGCTGTTGCTCTCCTTCCTTGAACCATGGGCCATCTTGGTTTGGCAGCAGTGCCAATACAGAGGAGTGGCATTTTTCACCATCCATTGAACACCCAACAAGGAGTGTGACGCGAGATTTGTTGGCTTTACGCCCACGTATTTTCTCCTCTTGGGGGCCGACAAATGTCTTACCACTGGACATTCTCCAGAAAAGAGCAGTTTCGTCCATATTGTATATATCACGAAGATGATATTTTACTAGGATCGGCTGAATGGCCACCAACCACTCGCTAAAATCAGGGCAGTCAGCGGATTCTCCATGTGGTCTCACATATTTGATTCCATGGCGTTCTCTCCATCTTTGAACCCACGACTCATTCAAAGCGCCTCCCTCAATCCCTAGTCTCAAGGCAATTCTTTCTGCTGCTTGAAGAATGGTCGAATTATTCAGCTCCTTATTATTGGCACGCATGTTGACGAACCAAGTTAGAAGGGGTTCATCAGCTTCCTTGTACTTCTCAGGTCCTTTCAATTATTTTCTTTTACTGTCAGGCTCATTAAGATACTTTGCAACAATTTTGTCTTTCTGTTTGAGAATGTAAATAACAGAGGGTATTGTGATACCAAAAATTTTCGCAAGTTCCGCCTTGGTGCTACGTTGATGGGGAGGGGCATCGAAGAGCATGACAAGACGATATTTCTCTTTAAGTGTTAGCCGTACATTTTTCTGAGCCATATTTAAATAGCCAATGTAAGCTAACAAGACTAAAACGTTTAGTTAGAAAAAAACCGATAGTTTGAGTTAGAATAAACCGATAGTTTAAATAAACTGAGTTAGAATAAACCGATAGTTTAAATAAACTGAGTTAGAATAAACCGAAAGTTTGAGTTAGAATAAACCGAGTTAGAATAAACCGATAGTTTAAATAAACTGAGTTAGAATAAACCGAAAGTTTGAGTTAGAATAAACCGAGTTAGAATAAACCGATAGTTTGAGTTAGAATAAACTATTAGTTTAAATAAACCGAGTTAGAATAAACCGATGGAAAATACTAGTCAATTAGGAATTTCTTACACCATAAATAGTTTGAATAAACCGATAAGTTAGAACAGGGCTGTCCAACTATATTTACTTCGGGCCGCAACTGCTTCATACCATTTAGTGGCGGGCCGCACAAAGCAAGGCCGCGGGCCACCTGTTGGACAGCGCTGAGTTAGAAAAAACCGATGAAAATTAAGTATAATAACTAATTGAATAATATGTGCATTAAAAAATCGTTAGAAAAAACCGATAGTTAGAAAACCCGGTGTTAGAAAAACCCGGTTTCGACTGTATATAATAAGTACTATTTAAATATTATTAGTATTGAAGTTAAATATAAATAGTATTATTAACAGTTAAAGGAAAATAGTATTAGACAGAGGTATTCCGAATCGAAATACCTAAACATGTTCTATGTTTCATTATAACAATTCTTTAGAGAGTAATAAGGAAAATAGTATTAGACACAGTTTTAGCTACGTCATACTTTCTAATAAAGTATATCTAATATACTACCTACTTGCCTAAGTCGATCGATGTCTAAGGATATGTCAAAAATATGTAAGGTCTGCTGTACTTAAGTACTTTGCTAAAATACTTAAAATTTCAAGTACTTTCCAAGAACTTTCCAAGAACTTCCATTGTGCACTGGTCATCAAAAGTAACTTGCATATTCTTGCCGAATATTAATAAGTTAAGTAATGAATAGTATTGTCCTTTTATCTTTACAGTTGTGTCAGTCTAAACAATTGAATCATGGTACATACTTAGTATATTTATCTAAATGTACATAAATATAATCAAATTGAAATTGGTAATAAAAGTACTTGTACTTGTACTTAAGTACTCTTGAATGTACTTACTTTCAAAAATACTTGAACCCAACCCTGAGTTAGAATAAGGTGAGAAATGTTGATAGAATAAGGTTGGTTGCTAGGGAGAGATAAGTGCTGTAGTTAAGGATGACGATAAGTAATTTAAATGGGAACCGTGGACTATCCGAGTGTTTTAAGATGTGAACCAAAGTTGCTAGCGAGCGAATTAGAGGAATTTAGTGGAATTAATGGAAAGAGTTGATAGGGACGCTTTATATATATAGGTTGACTAATTCATGAATTAATGAATAATTCGAATAATTCATAATTCATCAAGCCTGAGAAGAATTATTCAAAATTGAAAGTTTTTGCAACAAAATATCATGAATTATATGAATGAATCTTTCGAATAATTCTTAATTCAGGATTCAGAATCATTCGAATAATTCATATTTCCTGAATTATGAATAATTCCTAATTCAGGAATTATGAATTATTCGAATTATTCATTAATTCATGAATTAGTCAACTTAGCTTATGTATGATTGACTAATTCATGCTTGAATTATGAATTATTCGAATAATTCATAATTCTTTGCCATTTTTAATGAATTAGTCAACTTAGAATTATTACAAGCGCGCTTCGCTGGCTTGCGCTGCGCGGCTGGCTGACACTTTGTGTCCGCCGGAGGCCTGGGCTCACAATGAGTAATTATAAGGGAGATAACATCTCTAAATATGTTTGTCTTACTGTTATAATCGATATCACTCGAAAAATAATCGAATTTGTCAATTTTTTAATTCTTGATGAGTAATGAGTCATTTTTGAAGAAAGTTTTATCATATTTGAGATATATTAATTACACATTATATTAAGATTTCAGCCTTCTATTACCTAAAATGACTGAGTCATAGTCGAAAAACTGAAATTTCTAATTGTAAAAAGTTGACAATGACGTCATAATTCCATGATGAGTCGACATTGTCGTCTGAGGTCAGTACTTAGTGGAGCCATAGCCAAAAGCCTCCCACATACCAAAAATCAGCTTTCTGTGCTTGGCAGTTTCTTCAATCAATCCGTTACATATACAGTCGACTCCGCTTAATAGGGTCACATCGGTCAGAGGACATTTTGCCCCGATTAAGCGGAGAACCCTATTAACCGAAAATATTTTGTATTAGCTTCTATGTATGAGTGCTATTCCGGTCCTTCCAAAAGTGGCCCGATTAAGCGGTTGACCCGATTAAACAGTGACCCTATTAAGCGGAGTCGACTGTATATATATATATATATATACAGGGTGGCCCATAAGTTCTGTCCCAAGCTTCATTAGGTATAAAATTTTTTATACTCAAACAGTCTTAGTTATTATGATCTTTAGAGATTGTAATTCGAATACTTTCAACGATTTAAAAAGATTTTTCGAGTTTGAGACCTAGAACTGTGTTTTGTATAGTGAGTTTGGTGAATAAAAAATGTGTCCTGGCTCGCAGCGAAAATCGCAAATCAGGTCCCGCTGCTTCTGTATAAATTGTCTACATAATCGATGTTCCATGACGATTCCTTTCATTCACCATAGAAATATTTCACGAATCCACTGAATTCATTTTCAGAAATAAGAAAAAGTTATTCATTCGCAGTTCAAATTAGGTATATTTTGCAAAATTCCCTAAAATGGCATTTTTTTTCACATCACAACAAAATCTGATCCAATTTGTCCTCAAAATGCACTGATCTTCATATCGTATATTTCTACAAATTTAGAGTGTTCGAGGAAAATGTGAGAGCTATTTTTTCCGAGAATTTGAAGACTCTAGAAAGATAATTCGAAAAGCAGTGGCCTCTGATTCGCGATTTTCGCTGCGAGCCAGGACACGTTTTTTATTCACCAAACTTACCGTACAAAACACAGTTCTAGGTCTCAGACTCGAAAAATCTTTTTAAATCATTGAAAGTATTCGAATTACAATCTCTAAAGGCAATAATAACTAATATTGTTTGAGTATAAGAAATTTTATACCTAATAAAGCTTGGGACAGAACTTATGAGCCACCCTGTGTATATATATATATATATATATATATATATATACATATACATACAAACATACAATCCAAGGAACTTGATGACGCATAATGACAACGTCATAACAGAGTGATGAGTCAGCACTCTGTTATGACGTCATCATTACGCATTAAAAATTGACAAATTGACAAATTTGGTGATTTTTCGAGTGATATCGATTATAACAGTAAGAAAGACGTGTTTAGAGATGTTATCTACCTTAAAATTAATCATTGTGAGTTTAGGCACCCGAAGGGCACCTCCGGCGAACATAAAGTGTCCACCAGCCGCTCAGCGCAAGCAAGTGAAGCTCGCTTGTATATATATACAGTCGACTCCACTAATAGGGTCACTGTTTAATTGGGTTACATTTTGTTCTTTTTCAGTAACAGTTATTTTTTAGCCTGATTTTTTGCAAGATCCCGTGTAAAAACGTGGAAATTACTCCTTAAATCTTGAAAATATTCTTCTAACAAAATACCGGCAGTCTTAATTTAAATTCGATTGATTCTCTAAATTAGTATGTCAAGTCAAGTCAAAAACATATTTGCATTTGTAGAGATTTCAAAATTTTAGGACGAGCGTGTTTGTATTTATATTTGATTTCTAAAAACCGTTTTTTGCCCAAACCAGCTTACCGATGAAAAAATATTTCAATAATCCAATTTAACTTTAAAATAACATAACTTCATTTGCAAATTTTTAACTAGTTCTTTGAAAAGACTTTTTTTGAAATTTTCAAAATCGACCCATTTTCTCGAATATTAACCTTATGAGAGTATCCTTTTCAGATTAATTTTAAATCAAATCTTTTCCTGGGGGGGGCAAGCCCACCCAGACCCATCCTTACGGACGCTCGCTACCCCGCTTTGTGTCCACCTAAATACTATATTTTAAAAATATGCCCCCTCTCCGAGGTCTGCCTCCCTCTTGATAAATGTCTTGCTATGCCCCTGTGTATTTCTAACGCTCAAATGAGTTGACTCAACCCTGACAAGGAATATTGAATTAACTGCTCTAAATAAAATTGTAATAATTGATTGTATTTGATGTATCTTCTTTTTTATGTGTTTACCTCTTTATAGCTCTCTCTTGTTCTTCAACAGCTAGGCTATGATCTTAGCCCGGAATGTCTAGAAGTCATAATTAACAGGTTCTCCATACAAGAGCAGATTAGTTTCTCGGACTATATCGCCATCGTCTGTAGAGTAAAGATGGTAACTGATATGTTCAAGTTAAAACACGATCCTAAGAAGAAGCTAATTACTTTCACTCTAGAGACTTTGCTTCTTAATTCACTTAAGCTCTAAGCCCATCTTCACTTAAGAATTTTAGTTTTATAGTTATATAGCCTTTATTATACATATTTTCCCATTCTAACTTTTTATTTCACTATGATATTTAACCCTATAAATTGATATTGAATACAAAACATAATTGGCTCCCTCGAAACGAATAGTCTCATACTTGTACCAAGTATAGGTAGGAGGGGCGCGAAATTCCACATTTGGGGTCTTTAAGACTATTAATAAAGTTCTTAACTACGTACATGTGGGATCAATACGGTCGAAATCATTACACTGGTCAACAACAAAAAAAACTTTTTTTCTTGTTAGAACGATTTAGTGTATATTTGGTGCCCTGAATTTCAAAATTACCATTGGTTTTGCTGAATTGGCTCTAGTTTTTTTGAGATATCGAATTTCCTTGGAAATACCAGAAATTGTTATCGGCGGTAGCATTTCTGGTGATTACAAAATATATAAATAAGTTGAGCATTAATTCAATTACATATGATAGTAAATTGATTGATTATCTTATATATTAAAACTCAATGATTTGTTGTTTGTTTTGTTTGTGTGAATTGATTGAACAACTATGAGGTGTTGGAAACATAAAATTTGGCATGGACGTTAAGAATTGTCTATAAGGGAGTTCTAAGTTCTAAGCGAAATCTTCAAATCTCGCCAAGAGAGCCTGTGAATCTGAACAGTGATCATTAACTAGACATGACTCGATGCCTATTAACAGCTCATAATGAATCACTTAATCTGAAATCTGACTGATTGAAATGACTAAAGGTTTACATATCCATAATGGTGGTATATCACCATAAATATATTCATCATATTTTCACACCTCTGACATTGATTCACATTTTATTATAGAAATGAGATATCAACGACATTTCACTATGCAGACCTGAAATCTGATTGGCTGAAATAAAAAGAAAGTTTGCAAACAATAATTACAAATAAATAAATCATATTTTCACATCTTTATACTAATTCACATTTTTGGATAAAATGAAATCTCAACAGCTATAATATGGGGTATTTCACTATGGACATTTTAAATTTCACATTTAGAAAGCTGTAATAGGAATATTTCTTGTTGAATGACCATATTCAGTAACATATTGCATTCCCATCCCTTTCAATAATTTGCGAAATAAAAAGTGATACGAAATGTTCGTTATCCCTCAACACAAGTGAATTTAGCAAACTTAGCAAACAACATTTACCATTTGTGCTGTATACGATCCTTCATTGTTAAAGGATCCCAGGCGCCCTTCGCCTGCGAGGTAGTTCACGTAAACATTACAGCGTCATATTCAACGCAATACATCTGAAAATCGCAGGAACTTGGAAAGGTTTCCTAGCCCAGACCTAGAAGGTGATGGAAGGTTGGAAGAAGAACCACAGAAAACTGATCTGACACTGCATGGCAGGTCTTTCAATGATCCATTTGAAAACAAATGCTTTCAAAGTTAGGAAATGATCCAATGTCAAACGGGTCATTGTGTGATTCGTTCCAAGACAATTCACTTTATAAATCATGCAATCGTAAGGAAATGGATACAGTAGAAGGCAATAATGAATCTTCATTGGATTCATCTGTTGTCGACTCATCATGGAATTATGACGTCATTGTCACCTTTTATAATTAGAAATTTCAGTTTTTCGACAATAACTCAGCCATTTTAAGTGATAGAAGGCTGAAATTTTAATAGAAAGTGTATACCCCGTATTAATATAATCTCACATATGATGCAACTACAAAGTGTCCACCAGCCGCGCAGCGTAAGCAAGCGAAGCGTGCTTGTACTTGATAATATTTAATGAGTTATTAACGTAAGTACATATCTTCACACCTCGGGTTAGTGTTTTAATGGAGCTGCACTATCGGTCTAACCAGCTACTCATTGATAAGCCTTGTTTGCTGCAATTAGCAAGACCAGCAAATTACGCTTCAAATATCTTATAACTAACATCTCCATGAAAAGTTGCATTTGACTGGTAGAACAATTGTTAAACTTGTTAGTAATATATTCGCAGAAATTTATTCATCGGCCATCATTGGCCATATTTGGATAAATACGCAAGTGTTAGAACGATGACTTCAGAGATCATCAAGTGTGTTCCTAACTTCTCGGAAGGCCAGAATATAGCTGTGATAGAAGCGATTGGCAATCCAATAGAAGCAACACCCGGATGTACTCTCTTGAACGCAGGGCCAGGAGCCAGCACCAATAGGACTGTACACATTTTTGGGCCCCTGATTCTCTGGTAGAGGGTGCCCTCGCGGCATCAAGAGTCGCGAGGAGGGATATCGACGTGAGGAAGCAATCGAGAGAGCATCCTCGCATCGGCGCGTTGGACGTAAGTCTGTTCATCCCGGTTAGAAATGCCACATTCGAGGATTGCATCAGTTACATTGATTTCCCCCTGCAAGTGATGAAAGTTGCGAGTATATGCTGGGAACCTCTGTTGAAGATAGCAGCAGTAGGAAACACACAAGCGATATCAGACCTACAAGTGGGCGCTGAGGCACTGGAGTTTGGTTTGTGGGGTGCGAGTCGGAATGTGGAGGCTTACCTCCCAGCTCTCAAAGATGAACAATTCAGTTTGGAAGCGAAGGAGTTATCCGCTCGCCTGTCCAAAGAAGGACAGGCGAGAGGATAATAAAGATAGTAGCAGATAGGTTGAGTAAATATGCGAGAGCAACAGTTCATTCGAAATTCAACGTTTCTTAACTGCCTCATTACTTTGAGCCATATGCTTCCTAGCTAAGCCATTTGCTTCAACTGTTGAGGCAACCGGAGTAGGATGTACGTAAATACCATCTCATAATAACGTCATAATATGGAAATTATGTCCAAGTGCGCGCTTAAGTACGCGTTGAGTACTTTTAATAGGACATCCCTAAATGTGAATTGATGAAATATAAATGAATGCGTAATCCTTTCGTCGATCTACCTTCACACTTAATTAAGCACTTTTCTACAGGAATTACACTCAGCTAATTTTTCAAATAGGGAACTTTTTGAAATACTACTATATCCAAATTGCTGCACCTTCAAAATGTTTTTTTCTCAGCCATCATATAGATATTTGTAAACAAATCACTTTTATAATAACATCAGAAAGGTAACCTTGCGTTCAAAAGTTCAATTCGAGCATATAATTTGTCCACATCTCTTTGTATTTGTTAATCAAAGTGTGTTGTAGATATTGGAATACTATTTCATTCAATAATGGGAAAAACTAATCCGGGATATTATATAAAACACACCGGAATCAGGAATCAAAACCCTAATTGTATATCAAATTTACATGTTTTCAATTTATTTTTACAAAAGAAACCATTGGTTTGGCCTAATAGTCTCCAATTTATACTCTACAATGAGGCGGTCATTAGCTCCTAGCAAACAATACAAGCGGGCTTCAGATGAGAACAGAGATCCTAACAAGAGGTCTTGCTACAAAAAGCATTACGATTTCGATGTGGATTCGGACAGAGAGGATTCAGAAGATAAGCCCGTGATGTCTGCATCCACCCATGAATTGCTGATTATCCAGATTTTGAAGAAGCCGTTCAAGATCCCGATTGAGGGTTACGAAGGTGGCAGCAACAGCAGCCGGAGCTTGGGGATGAGGAGAGCCGGCCTCCGAGTGGCCCTGCACGACCCTTATGCTGACGGGGCTCTAGTTCTGTTCTACCCGCCGGAACAGACTGCTCACGACCAGATGACCTCTCCCGAGGCTAGTAAGGCTCAGGTTAGTAGTCGCCCATTACCCACTCAGTTTCATGGTGAGAGTTTGTATAGAATCTACAGATACACCCAATTAATAATTAGGTTAAACTTCATGCTCTACATAGTCAAGGATGTGTGAATGGATATTATTTTACAGCTGATCCATTGAGCCATATTCTCGGAAATCTTGATTTTAGTTATCTGTACTTCAGTTTTAATTTAGAAAGGAGACCGCTATTTATTGAGTGTATGGGAATTGTTGTGTCCTTAAGAATCGGACTGTGTTAGAAAGCTCCTCCACTAGGTACACGTGGTTGTGGACCCCCTCCTCTGCCAGGTGCTCCGCCCTCATCAGCGAGCAGGTGTGAAGTTCCTCTACGACTGCGTAACAGGGACGCGGATCGAGGGCAGCTACGGCTGTGTGATGGCGGACGAGATGGGACTGGGGAAGACACTGCAGTGCATCACGCTGATGTGGACTCTACTGAGACAGGGGCCTGACGCAAGTCCCAGCGTGAGCAAGGGGATCATTGTGTGCCCTTCCAGTCTGGTCAAAAACTGGGCCAAGGAGTTTGATAAGTGGCTGCCGAGCCGCGTGCGATGCCTGGCGATCGATTCCGGCAGCAAAGAGGAGATCGACAAGAAGCTGCTCAACTTTATCATGGACCAGCGGGTGAGAGCGGGGGTGCAGGTGCTCATCCTCTCGTACGAGGGGTTCCGTCTGCACGCGCAGGTGCTGCACAGGGGAGAGGTGGGGATTGTGATCTGTGACGAGGGGCACAGACTGAAAAATTCTGAAAGCCAGACTTATACCGCTCTCAACCAGCTCAACGCGAAGAGAAGAGTGCTGCTGTCTGGCACCCCCATTCAGAATGACCTGCTCGAGTACTTCAGCCTCGTTCACTTTGTAAACTCAGGAATACTCGGAACTGAGAGCGAGTTTCATAAGGCATTTGAGGTTTGCCGTTGATTAAACTCTATTTGTATAATTCTTTCATAACGCTATGAAAACACCAGCGGTGATACTTATATTATTAATTAATAGAAATATTATTCATTGGATATGAGCCCAGGACCTCGTTACTGGCTAAATATCCGCAGAGACAGCTGGCATTGTGACACAAGTCACGCTCCTTTATCTTAATCATTGTTACTTGATAGCGTCAGCATTCTCTCTTCAATGGACAGGGAGATTATTTTGTTGTTTAAGGTTTACTACACTGCATATGTAGCTGCCAATAATGAGAAGCAGGGATTCGGATGCCAGTCCGAAGGAGAGAGAGCGTGGAGAGGAGAAGCTGCAGGAGCTAGCGGAACTAGTGAACAGGTGCATCATACGTCGTACCTCCTCCATCCTCACCAAGTACCTCCCTGTCAAGGTGGAGCAGCTCATCTGCTGTAGACTCACCTCCCTGCAGACCTCACTCTACAAGCAGTTTGTGAGTCTTCCCTTCTCTCATTTCTGTCATCCTAAGTTTCATTAATTGTTCTAAAACATACATAATTCGCATAATTCGGTCGCCGGACTGCCTTTACTAATTTCTCTAAAAATTTTTTCAACATACACAGTACACCCTCGCTAATCCGAACAGCTCTGTGCTAATGATCGAAAAACTCGTTCGGATTGTGAATTTATTCAGATTAGTGAAATAACACTAATATAATGGAGTATTAACTATACCACCGCGCTTCGCTTGCATGCCCATCGTGGCTGGCGGACACTTTGTGCCCACCGGAGGCGTACTTTGGCCGCCTGGGCCCATATTGATTAATTATATGGTGATAACATCTTTAAATACGTCTGTCTTACTATTTTAATCGATATCACTTGAAAAATCACAAAATTTTAAAAATTGACAAATTTGGTGATTTTTCGTGCGATATCGATTATAACAAGGACACTTTGTGTCCGCCGGAGGAGCCCTGCGGGCGCCTGGGGTCACCATTGATTAATTATAATGGAGATAACATCTCTAAATACGTACGTCCTACTGTTAAATCGATATCGCACGAAAAATCATCAAATTTGTCAATTTTTAAAATTTTTGATGCGTAATGATGACGTCATAACAAAGTGATGAGTCATCATTTTTTTGATGATAGTTGCATCATTTGTGAGGTATAATAATATACACACTATTAAAATTTTAGCCTTCTATTACCTAAAATGGCTGAGTTATGGTCGAAAAACTGAAATTTCTAATTATAAAAAAGGTGACAATGATATCATAATTCCATGATGAGCCGACATTTTCGTCTGATCTCAGAACTTAGTGGAGCCATAGCCAAAAAACTCCCACATGCCAAAAATCAGCTTTCTGTGCTTGGTAGTTTCTTCAATCAATTCGTTACAGATACAGTCGACTCTCGTTAATACGAACACGGATAAGGAGTACAATCGGATAAGAAGTACAAGTTTTGATTCCCCAACCTAATCTATGGCAAAATATATACAAACGAACTCCGGTTAACACGAACACGGATAAGACGAAATATCGGATAATAAGTACGATTTGTGGGTCCCCTTCAGTGCGTTTTCAATACTAAATACATCGGTTAATACAAACATGGATAATACGAACAGGTGTGAGCACTTTGAATATGGTACGTAGTATGTACGTAGATAGATACTAGACAGATATTTCTCAATGAAAATACAGTCGAATCTCGTTAATACAACATGGATAATGAGTTCTCTATTTGACAAGTACAATTTCATACTCTCACGTAGTTATCACTATGTATATTAAGTATTTTGGACAAATGTGGCTATGTACGTACTTCGGTTAATACGTACTCCGGATAAGGAGTACAAATCTCCACGGTCCCTTGGTGTACGTGTTAACGAGAGTCGACTGTATATATAAACACATACACAAACATTAATCGAGTTTTAATAGTAAGGATAATAAAGCGCAACAGTACATTTTCGAACTTTAGATGTTAATTTTGACGAGGTGCATGCATTAGTTCGAATTTCAAAGGTTGTCACTAGTTCGAATATCATAGGTTGTCATTAGTTCGACTCGGTTTTTGCTAGGGTTGTCATTAGTTCGACTCGGTTTTTGCTAGGGTTGTCATTAGTTCGACTCGGTTTTTGCTAGGGTTGTCATTAGTTCGACTCGGTTTTGGGAGAGTTGGCATTGGTTCTAAATGATCAATTCATTGATATTTACTCATTGTTATGCTTCCAAACCTCACAAAATTAAAATACCACTTTCGCCGTCAATTTGACATTGTTTCAAACTTAAAATGCCTACTTTCACTTTCTGCGATTATTTTCTCCGCAACCATATTTCCGTTAATGAATGTTTACTCTCAATAAAATCGAGTCGAACTAATGACAACCCTAGCAAAACCGAGTCGAACTAATGACAACCTTAGCAAAAACCGAGTCGAACTAATGACAACCTTAGCAAAAACCGAGTCGAACTAATGACAACCTATGATATTCGAACTAGTGACAACCTTAAGATTCGAACTAATGCAGCGTCCCCCATTTTGACTCGATTCTGAAATTTATTTTTTTGAGAAATTTCCAAAAAATTCTCTCAATTTCGGCGATTTTCTGCTTTTGGCAAGGGCTATCTCATAATCCATTGGTTAAGCTCAAAATATTGTATTATTAAAGTATAGGAAACTGCTATTTCTTTTTGACTTTGAAACGTCATAGCTATCTTAAAAGGCTTTTTTTTTCATAAATCGAAACCAGCCATTTTGTGTAAGATATTTTTTATATAATGAATATCTTTTGAGTTATGCTGTCACCAAGGACTCGGAGTTGTGAATTTTGTCAAAGTTTCCCGTCCGAAAGTGGGCTTTTTTACCAATTTTCCTGTTTTGTTCCTCTCTCTTCGAACATACTTTCACCAACAAGTATACATGTAGGCACCAAGTAGCATTGCTCGACATAAGCCTAGCTATGCCAGTGTTTGAATTACTGTATTAATTAGGTAGATGCGCTTTCTTCGCTTTCCTCCCTCTCCTCCCTCTCCTCCATCACCTCACTCAAGAAGCTCTGTAACCACCCGGCCCTAGTGTTCGAGAAGGCTCAGAACAGAGAAGCGGGGTTCGAGCGGGCTCTGGAGCTATTTCCTCGCACTTCACACGACCAGAGACGAGTAGAGCCAGAGCTATCAGGAAAGATGTTGGTGCTAGACCTCATTCTCGCAGTAGTCAGGTCTACTACTGATGATAAGGTTCGTTCTCTGATAGGATATTTCTCCTACTTAATTACAACAAGCACGCTTCGCTTGCTTGCGCTGCGCGGCTGTCGGACACTTTGTGTCCACCGGAGGCGCCCTATGGGTGCCGAGGCTCACATCGATTAATTATAAGATAGATAACATCTCTAAATACGTCTGTCTTACTGTCAGAATCAATATCACTCGAAAAATCACAAAATTTGTCATTTTTTTGATACGTAATGATGACGTCATAACAGAGTGATGAGTCATCATTTTTTGATGGGAGTTGTATCATATTTGAAATATATTAATATGCACATTCTATTAAAATTTCAGCCTTCTATCACCTAAAATGGCTGTTATAGTCAAAGTTATAGTAAAAAAACTGAAATTTCTAATTATAAAAAAGGTGACAATGACATCATAATTCCATAATGAATCGACATTTTCGTCTGAGGTCAGAACTTAGTGGAGCCATAGCCAAAATACTCCCACATGCCAAAAATCATTTTCTGCGCCTGGCAGTTTTTCCAATCAATTCGTTACATTTTCCGAATAGAACTTGTTAAACCATGTTTTTATCTCCAAAAAATCCCCAAAAGTAGGGAACTTTAGCGGGGCCAAAATGATCAAATGGGTCAACAACTTGGAATGGATTTTCGAAAATTGTCCATTCATTCCTTTGTGGCAGCCGAACTCAGCGAGTTTGGTCTTGAAGATATCTAGAGACTCTCTAGTCTACGCAGAATCATCTCAGCTTTCAGATGACTAGCTCAGAAGTGATTCTAGGCCGTTTTTGCGAGATATTATAGTGTTTTAATGGTGTTTTCTTGCATTTTCCGTGCAACAAATTTTGTTTGAGACGAATCTAGAGGACGAAATGTCCATTTTCCAAAACTGACACTGTCGTATTAATTTAATGATTAGTTAGATTACAGTCGGAACCGGTTTTTTCTTACTATTTCTTTACAGGTTCAAACAGTAAGAAAAAAACGATACAAATTAATATAAATCTGGAATTTTTTACACCATCAAGATCCTGAAATATTAAGATAAACCCGATAACTAAGAAAAACCCGGTGTGAGAAAAACCGGTTTTAACTGTATTTTATTGAGACTATTTTATAGATACCTACAGTATATATTGAATATAGTGATTTGACCAAAAATTTCCTCTCCCCGGCACTATCACTATATCCAATATCTACTGTATAAGATGTTTATAATATTTGGTAATGTTATACATAACTCCTCTAATTTCGTGTGACACATTGTCCTGATAGGTGGTCCTGGTGTCCAACTATACTCAGACTCTAGACCTGTTCGAGAAGCTGAGCAGACAGCGGCACTACAGCTACGTGCGTTTAGACGGAAGTATGCCTATCAAGAAGCGGATGAAGATGGTGGACAGGTTCAATAATCCGGAGAGTGATGAGTTTATATTCATGTTGAGTAGCAAGGCGGGAGGGTGCGGGCTGAATCTTATTGGAGCCAATCGACTCGTCATGTTTGATCCCGACTGGAACCCCGCTAACGATGACCAGGCCATGGCTCGCGTGTGGCGGGATGGACAGACAAAGCAGGTTTACATATACCGCCTCTTGTCTACAGGTGAGATATTAAGACTGTTACAGTGCATAATAGTGTTTGGACACTCAATATTATTTCCATAAAAATAGTCCAAATTCCGTCCACAGACAGATGGGATAGCTTAGAAAAACACAACCGAGATATATCCATTTGAAAATTGAGATTTATTATTAGCTAGAATAGTTTACATTTTAAAGGTGTGAAATACGAATATTATGCCTGTGAACAGGGGAGGGGGGTCACTCAGGATCGAGTTTACTTCCTATGAATAAATACTAATTTAATAATACTGATATAATATGCTGACTGGTTGCCATCCTAACTCCTGACGTAGTCACGGCTGTAGCCTAGTTAAGCTCCAATCACCGCCAGCCACTCTCTTGTACTCGAACCGGTCGTGTAGTCGGTCAGAGTGTCCTTGCCAGAATTCGAAGCAGTCTGGTACCACGACGTAGCCTCTCCAATGACTCGGTCTCCTTATTTCTCCTTCTCTCCCCTCAGCCTCATTTCTCCTTCTTTCCAGCTCCTCTCTGCTAGCCACTGGCCTGCTCTGCTGGCTGATGACTGCTGTCAGTCTACTCATCACAGGACGTGATTGCCAGTACTCGTCTGCCTCTTTGTCAGTGCTCATCTCCGCTCTCCCCTCTATCCGCACCTGCCTCTTGAGAGGCGCCCAGTAGAATAGAACCGCTGCGTTGCTGTTCTCTGCTAAATCCGTTCCCTTCCTACTCTCCGTATTAGAAAAGAACACCACGCCATCCTCAGAGAACTTCTTCATCAGTACCATTCTTGAGGACGGACGGCCATCCTTGCTGCAAGTAGAGACACACATCGCATTCACCTCTTCGATCTGCTTCGTCTCTCTTGCTATCTGGTACCATTTCTGGAACTGCAAGAAAGGGCTCCTGTCCATCTCGGTCTTTAACAGCACGGGAGTGTCGTATGCAGCTCGTTCTTGTGAAGTGTCTAGAAGACACCCTTTGTAATCCGCACACATGCTCACTAACCTATTAGCAAATAGAAACGTTATTCTGGTCGAGTACTTATGAAATATTGAATAGCAGCATTTCATTTTTTGGTGTGGGGTGTTAGTTAGTTTGGTTGGTGCGGCGGTGCTATTAGTTAGGCTAAAACTCGATCCTAGCCCCAATTAAATTTGTACATTTTAAAATTTTTAAATTGAGGGTTTGTAATATTTTCACTTGCATTCATTTGACTAAAAAATATTTACAATTTATCTTTGTCCAAAGTGTAATACAGAAAAAGTTTGTCATTTTAACTACTAAATTGACTGATGCCTCGAGATATATATGCATATGTTCCGCGCAAAGTAGGAATTCCTACTTGGCGCAGCGTCAAGTAGGAATTTTCCAGAATTTAAGATTATTTCAACTTTTTTGCGCCATTAGGAATTCCTACTTGGCGCTGAACACATATAAATCGCTATATGTCGATACTAGCGCGCTCGCCGCTAGCGCTCTACGGGTTGCGAACGTTTGACTTCGTGTCTGCCTGAGCTGAGCCATCTCTCAGGCGCCTATACTCCCCTTAAATTGTTACACACAACAAATGAATTTATGTTCAAGTCATATACTCGTGATTTCCTCCACAAATTCTAAATAGATAGTTTGAAATAAGATATTTGTTTATTTGTTGTTAATTGTAGTACGAGTATTGCATTTAGACTGTCTCTACAAAAAAAAGATTTATCCCAGCTCTATCGTCAAGAGCTAAAAAGTAATATTTATACACTGCATTTACGTGCATGCGTAGAACAACATGCGTAGAGCGTATACACCGTCCTTCCATAAAGATTGGGGACTGCACTAAAAGTATTCTTGATTTTGCAAATTTATACTTACAAACTAAAACTAATAGGTTCTGACCGCTTGGTGGGCACATGCCCATATGCCTAGTTGCATTCACAACATTCACACATTTTTGAGCATATTTTCACACCGTTTCAACAATTTAACATCTACTTTAGTAGAGATTGAAAAAAAGTTTCGAATATCTAATTTTAAATATTTCTTTTAAATGTTAATTTTTGTAAAACAAAATAATGTATTAGGCAAGCCGCGCAGCGCAAGTAAGCGAAGCTTTGTTTTAAATGTAATTTTCAAACTGAGACTGCTTTGTTTTTATATTTGAAGTATCATTCTGACAGGTACGATAGAAGAACGGATATTTCAAAGACAAGCCCACAAGAAGGCGCTCAGCAGCTGCGTAGTAGACTCAGAGGAAGATGTTGAACGCCACTTTTCGTTAGGAGAATTACGCAAACTGTTCGAACTGAATGAGGATACCGCTTCAGACACTCACGACAAGATCTCCTGCACGAGGTGTGTCCTCGGGAAGCAGGTGAGAGACCCTCCTCCAGAAGCGAATACAAGTAATGGCCTCTCACAGTGGCACCACTGCTCCGGTCCAAAGTTCATCGCTGACAGAGTTCTCAAGCATATCTGGGACTCAGGGTCTATCTCATTTGTGTTTCACCAGAGATCGCATGAATCTTGAATACTTCCACATCGCACAGGCAACCCTCTCACAACTCATTCGATGGCTAAATACGTATGAAATATGCTTGCTCTTGATTATGACTGAACCATCTGCAATTCTCGTTTTATTAAGAATTAATTTAATCTCAATATTTTTTCTAGAATCCAGCATTAATTAATAAGACAGCTTCAAACGAACGAAAATTGGAATGAATGATTGAAATGAGAATTTAGTCTTCAGAATAAATTTACAGTTTGTGTCTGTGTCGAAAATTCTAAAAATCATTTGCTTGCTGGGTCTTACAACTAGAATTGTGTCACCGATCTCCTAACATTGCTTGTATGCTTAAAGGTAACCTAGGCTGAGAATCTTTGTGTAAACTGACATTACCTTATCTCATCCATCCTATGATCTAACACGATCGATTGTCATTATCATCTTGGATGATATGTCTAAATTAGACAATTTGATGACAGGATGAAATCATACATGAACCAAAATGAATTATAATTTTATACCGTAGTATTAAGTAATGGAACCTTTAATCACTAATTAAAACCAATTATAAACAATTGACTTTGAGATATGACGTCATTGATCTAATTTCGAGCTAGCGGTTACTGATGTATCAGTGGTACAATGTAGCACTCGTACTCGTACTGGGGATGTCGCTTCTCTTGGTGTATCAAGGTTTCATCTGTGTCTACGAGCCAGTTCCTACACTTCCTGACTCAGGGACGCTTTCTAACACTTCTATCGACCACTTAATATCTCTCTCTGATGTAGACAATATATTCAATACAGAGTTGCCCCCTATATTAGTACCAAGGGTACCTGACACTCCGTCCCACACGAGAGTGAGAGATCACATCATTTCCCAGCTTAGAGGGTTAGGTGAGTCGTGGGAGGTCACCTTGCATCAGTTCTCAGATGAAACACCATTCGGCAAGAAGAATTTCACGAATATCATCGCCACCTTGCACCCCGACATAGAAGTCCGTATGGTGCTAGCTGCTCACTACGATAGTAAGGTGCTGGCGGGAGGGGAGTTCCTAGGCGCCATTGATTCTGCGCTTCCTTGCGCGCTTCTGATAGATTTGGTCAAGTCCCTCAACTCTCTTCTCAAATCTGCAATATCCTCCTCTTCCAGCGAAACCATTCAGTTGGTATTCTTCGACGGAGAAGAAGCGTTCCGAGAGTGGTCCGCGTATGATTCCATTTACGGAGCGAGAAGACTCAGCGCAGAGTTTGAGAGTGGGAGCCTCCTGAAGACTGGGAGTGGGAAATCCGCTTTGGAAGCTATCAGCGGCCTTGTACTGCTAGATTTGTTGGGAGCGTCTAACTCGGTCGTCTACCAGTACCCTCAGACCACAGCGACAGAACTGTATAGCCTGATGCGTAGAGCTGAGGCTTCGCTGAAGAAACGTCAAGTTATCCCCAGGCATCTCACGTACTTCTCAGAGCAGAGACGCCAGTCATACATTGAAGATGACCACGTTCCCTTTCTTAGGAAGGGAGTCAGAGTGTTGCACGCGATCCCGACGCCTTTTCCTGCCGTTTGGCACACACTCAGAGACGATCTGAGTGCGTTGGATAGATCTACTGTCAAACATCTCCAAAAGCTGTTCCAGCTGTTTGTGTGTAGTAAATTTAACCTAATTTCTTTTTGAATAATGATTGCTCAATCCATGATACGCTATTTTTATATGGAAACGTTGTGTGAATTTTTTAAATCTTGACCCCTTACTTTGTTCTCTTGGTTAATTCAGTCAAGAATTGATGATATTGTATATGAATAGCTGTGCTTTCACTATATCAGAGGATTTCAAATATTAGCTACTTGGAACCATTTAGGTGAATTTCTATACGTGTATATACTTAATTTTACAAAATCTTATTATTTAATAAAAATTACGTGTCTATATACTATATTAGCAAATATGTCAAAACAAATGTACACACATTACGAACACGGGTATCCCTTCTCTCCTTCTTCCAGAAGAGTGCGAGATCTCCAGAGGATATTCCAAGTTAGTTGCAATAAATTATCAATTTATTATCTCATAATGCTATTACCTTATTCTTCTAGTCCGAGGTGACGGCAGACATTCCTATTTACTTACGCGGGGGACTGAGCGACCTGAGAATTTTCAGACTTGTCTCCTTGTTGACCCTATTTGGACTAGGCTACTGCGGGTATAACATGTACAGATACTCTTTGGGAAAGATCAAGAAGAAAGGCTGATCACTCACGAGGATAAGACATGTCTTATGGAACTATGATACGAGATTCTAATTCTATATCAGTATGCGATGAATTCCACTTAGAATTAGATAATTACATTATAAGTACGTACTAAATTCCTATTGAATATGAATACAATAATTATACATGAAAACCTTTAGACGAAAAAACTTGAATCATTATTAGCGTTCTTTGTATATCTTCTACAGTGTCTACAACAGTGGTGGACAACTCTTTTCAAACAATCTAAATTGGCGCCCGCGTGTTAGTGGTTGTAATACAAAATGGCCCCACCTATTTTCTGTGTGAAATTGATCTAAGTATAATCTTATTTGTTATAGCTTCCAAATATCTCATTGATTAACAATTTATATTTGTTTTGAAAATAGCTTTTGACATTTATATACAATTCGTATATTGTACCAAAATCTGCCAATTCTTGCTAAGGTTTATGAAGCTGCTTTCTACTTGTCTTGATTTTTGTTTGAAATCGAGCACGGCATAACACATTATATGCTACCAATGGACCGATCAGGATGAAATTCAAACTACGGCAATACTAGCCTAGGAGGTTTATGTCATTTCGATGGTGTATCAATCTGACCTCTGTATGGCTTCTAGTGACTTGGCAAAATTACCATTTTTTCACAATATTTATGTAGTGTTTGAAATCGAGTTTCTCTTTTTGCTTATGGTTTGCTATTTGGGCTTTCTTACAAATAGCTATGTTGCTTTTTTTGCGTCTCTTCCAGATTTCTTTAACCAACCTATTATCATTTCTTTTAACTTTTCTTTCTTTAATCACTCTTACTTATAGGTAAAATGCAAAATTAAATGCTTTTATTCCTCCGCAGATTTCTCCATCTTTTTTCGGATAAATTCACCATCTTAACTTCGTTTCATCTTTTAAAATATTTCTTTTGACAATCCTCATCCAATTTTCGGTACATGCAGTTGTAAGTGTAAAGTGTTTGGTTTCATTAAATAAAGTTGGACCAAGAATTAAACCAGTCCAAAATATATCGGCATATTAGAAATTCTGGGAGATTTGGGAAATAATACACTTTGTTGGTTTGAAATTATGATTATGATATTTGTTCTCCAAATTATCCACTAAAACCTTGCATTTATTAAAGATTAGTTGAAAATCTCCAAGAATATTCGGTATTTCTTCATCCAATTCATCTAAATATTCATTGTCAGTTGTGACCTCGTCTTCATTAATCACTAATATTGCTTTGTCGATTTCAGCAAAATAATGCATACTTCGGGATATTTCAACTTTGTTGAACTTTATATACATAACGCGGTAAATATTTTACCAACTCTTCAAAATGTGTACAACTAGTTAATCTAGCCATAACATACATAAATACTTCCTTAGTACTTTTGTTTGCCATTAGGGAACTATTCCTTTGAAATTCATGGCTGAATCTATGTATAATATGAGCAGAGTAGATGTGAAGTATCGAATTTCAAACAGTATTACCACTTCTAACCAATTCCCAACAATTATTTAAATACATTTCTGAACTCTGACCATTGAATGCATTGTAAATACTGTGCAGCTAGCGTTCGCAATCCCGGACCATGTTTTCCAATCCCGGGAATCGGGATTAGCTTGTTGCTCAATTCCAGGATTGGATTTTTTACTCAAAAATCTCTTTTTCATATTTTAGAAACATTTAATTGTGCCTTCAACAGTAATACACTTAGGATTGAGAGAATTATCAAGTATTGTTAACAATCAACTTGATGGATCATTTTTCCAAATGCACATGAAAACCTTTGACGCTCCTCCATCGCATTTGATAACCTTCCTACAGATTCTACACTCCGAAAGTTTCCCACATGTAGTCGAAGCGTTTCCAAATCTTAGCATCCTCTAAATCTCAAAAATAACAATTTTCTCTGCTATTAAGCAATGTATTAAATTTGGAGGATTTTATACGGAGATTATATAATCCGCATATGCATAAAAATTTTTAATTGAGACAGTTATTATTGAATGGTACATAACTAAAATGCATTCAACACGTTCTGTTTAAAGGATTCCCACAATGCAGAGTAGTTAACATTCATTACTAGGAGGTTATCAGGGTTCCTGTTATAAATATTTAATCTCAGTTGAAAATATATCAGGATCCCGGGATCCGGATCCTGGGAATTCAAACGCTATGTGCAGCATTGGCCAACTATAGTCAACCTCAACGTGAGTCAGAGTAATGCTTTTGTTTAGTACCTTTGACATTGTAGCGCTACTTCTGAAGGAAATGTGTGATTTCAATATTTTTTGATCGCTGCGTATCATCTCAGCAAGTGGAATGGGGCTGACTTTACTTTCAGGATGTTGCATTGTTAAGGCGTAATAGAGTACATTTTTCTGAGATTCATCTATTTTACGAATAACAGATCATGTTGCATCCAAATTCAATGTGAAATGTTGAGGTAAAATGTTTTCAATGATCTCAATTTGTTCTTCGGTGTACATACTATGAATTATAAATGGATTTCTAGCTACACTTTGAATATATCAATTAAAATTGGCTCCTGTAATACTCAGAACATGAGTACTCTGAGTAGTTATACTAAGTAATATCCTGGAACATGTCTCACTGAACCTGCTTTTGGAGTCATATTCTGACTTTATTTTTCGAATACATTAGGAAATTAAATCGTTCATATTACCACGCAATGCAACATTTAAACATGCAGGATTTTCAAACTGTCTGTAAATGATAATTGATAGAAGCAGAAATCAGTTCTTGTCCCACTAATTCCCTTGACATGACAATTTTCGACAGTTTTCTCATCCGAAAGTGTTCCATTAACTTTGACAAATGCAACTAATTGTTCGTTGAATCATTTGTAAAGTAATCTATGATGAGTTACAATTCATAAACTTGCAAATAGCCTTTGCGATAAAGTAATGTCTTTTATTTTTGAGTCTTCATTTATAAAATGGTATAAAGGTTTAATGAAGAAATGGGAAAAGCACTTCTAATTTAGCTTTAATCAAATTTTTCCATTCTCTATGTAGTGTTGTCTTACAGTTTTGATCATTAGAATACAATTCTTGCATAGATAATCTAAAGTTTAGAATATCTTTGTCATTAACAGTATTTGGTAATGGCAAAGAACTTCAAATGATGTGCTATTTTCCAGGTTGAGATTGTTTATGAGAGGCTTATTGAGTGCAATAATACCGTTACTGTATTTTTGGTAAGTTATAGGGAGCATACTTACCAAACCCTCTTGAAAATTTCCCTGGATTTTAGGAGTGAAATCCCTGGATTTCAATGGTAAATCCCTGGATGTTATATATTTTTAATTTTAATGACTAAATTAGCATGAATCAATAGACGTGAATTCCGAAATTCGCGATCCAGGGAAACCTCTGGATATCCAGGGAATTTCCTGGATTTTTATTAAAGGCTGAATATATGTAATTAAAGATTTCGAAATAGATAAGTACGTAAGCGATTTAGGGAAAGGTACATCGTATATAATGTCATCTAACGCATTAAATGATCACTTGATCAAAATTCTAGAACAATTTTCGAAATTCGTGATTCAGGAAATTTTCCTGGATTCCTGCAGCTGCTGAAGAATTACTAAATAACAAGCGCGCTTCGCTTGCTTGCGCTGCGCGGCTGGCGGACACTTTGTGTCCGCCAGAGGCTCCCTTCGGTCGCCTGGAGGTGACATTGGTTAATTATAAGGGAGATATGATCTCTAAATATGTCCTTAGTTTTAAAATCGATATCACTTGAAAAAACAATTTTTAACATTTTTTGATGAGTAATGATGACGTCACAGCAAAGTGATGAGTCATCATTTTTTTTATGATAGTTGCATCATATGTGTGACGTGTTAGGATACAGATTCTATTAAAATTTCAGCCTTCTATCTCCTATAATGGCTGAGTTATGCCCGAATAACTGTGTTGCTTAACTTCTAAAAATGTGACAATGACGTCATAATTGCATGATGAGTCGACATTTTCGTCTGAGCTCAGAACTTACTGGAGCATAGCCAAAAGACTCCCACATGCCAAAAATCAGCTTTCTGTGCCGGGCAGTTTCTTCAATCAATTCGTTACAGATATATATAGATATATATACAAGCGCGCTGCGCGGCTGGCGGACACTTTGTGTCCGCCGGAGGCTCCCTTCGATCGCCTGAGGTCACATTGGTTAATTATAAGGAAGATAGCATCTATAAATATGTCCATTTTAGGGTTCAAATCGATATCACTGAAAAAAATCACCAAATTTGAAAATTTTTGATGTGCAATGATGACGTCATAACAGAGTGATGAGTCATCATTTTTTGATGATAGTTGCATCATATTTGAGATATGTTAGTATACAGATTCTATTAAAATTTCAGCCTTCTATCTCCTATAATCGCTGAGTTATACTCGGATAACTGTGTTGCTTAACTTTTAAAAATGTGACAAAAGCAAAATGTCCTCTGACCGATGTGGCCCTATTAAGCGGAGTCGACTGTATTATAAAAAGGTATTAACTCCAAATAGAATACACTTTATGAACATTATTCTGTACCTGACTTTACTGATCTCGGACAATTGCCAGAAACTATCCCTGAAAAATTGAGGAATTATTGGATACGAGAAGGTGTTAATCGTTGTCGAAATAAAGACGGTGCAGATTTCAGCAAAATCAAATGGATTTACGCGAATCAAAGTCACAATCTCAAAGAGTCATCATTTCAATGCATCACGTCCAATAAGGAGGTTAGATTAACTACAGTGCAAATTCAATTCTTCGATTATCCACTATCTTGGCCAAGGAACACATTAATTTGGAACTTTAGATTTACATTGTGATAGTAATTAAACCCTGCCTTGACTACCCAGTTAATCAAAATGGAATGTTATTTATTGAAAATATCAAGTTCAATTGAATTAGTTTTGAAATAATAGTTTTATATAATTTAAGCGAAATGCTGCATACTTATAAAATGTACTACTTACGTAGATTATTAATTAACAAACTTTTTTTAACGAATACTCGTAACTACGTATGTCTGTATAAAGTGGAAATATGGTATACTATTCAAAAAAACATGTCACAATATGTGATATATCAGATGACTGTCCTAGCATGATGACAACATTTCTATTCTGAGATATTTGTTATTAAATATACTCAATTACTTGTATCTAATGTCTTTCTAATCGAAGTAAGTCTTGAGTGTAGTCACAGCGCTAATAATTCGAGTTAGCAGATGAGATGGCTGCACAACTGTTGAAAGGAAAGGAGATAGCTGCTGGCATCAGAGATGGAATAAAGCGAAGTATCGATGAGAGGAGGTTGAAGCACCCTTCTTTCCATCCTCACCTAGCCATAGTGCAGGTAGGGAGTCAGTCAGATTCCAACGTGTACATCAACATGAAGAAGAAGGCAGGGCTAGAAGTGGGAGTGGACGTGCAGCATGTGAAGCTAGGAGACGAGGCCACAGAACATGAGGTTAGAATGGAGTGCAGTGCCCCGGATCTCAGGGAGGGGCTAGCCTCCTCCTGAGGGGGTGGCTAGATGCAACCCTGATGGAGTGATGCTGTGGCCGTACATGCTTGCTTATCTGCTGTTTTTAGGTGATATCTGAACTGAGAGCACTCAACTCAGATCCTCAGGTCCACGGGGTGATCCTACAGCTGCCACTAGCCGGGAACCAGAAGATAGACACTGACAGGTGCACCAACGCCATCTCTCCACTCAAAGACGTGGATGGACTCACGGACGTGAACGCGGGAAAGCTGTCGAGGGGAGACCTCTCTTGCATGGTTCCCTGCACGCCCCGCGGGGTGATGCACCTCATCCGAGAGACGGGCGTGGAGCTAGCCGGCAAGACCGCAGTGGTGCTAGGTCGCAGCAAGATCGTAGGCGCGCCTATGCGCGACCTCCTAACAGCTCATAACGCCACCGTAACGTCATGCCACTCCCGCACTATGAACCTGCAGAAGGTCGTGTCCACTGCTGACGTGCTGGTGGTAGCTGTCCGGCAGCCCCAGCTGGTGAGAGGGGACTGGCTGAAGCCAGGGGCTGTGGTGATAGACTGCGGCATCAACTCCCTGCCAGACCCCAGCAAGCAGTCGGGATTCAGATTGGTGGGAGATGTGGACTTCCAGTCAGCCAGCGAGACAGCTGGCTACATCACCCCTGTGCCAGGGGGTGTGGGTCCTATGACTGTGGCGATGTTGATGATGGCGACACTGGAATTGGCAATTCGCAGTCTAGAGGCATCTCTGTCTTCCTGGTCCCTCAGACTGCTGCCTATCAAACCGAAAACTCCTGTTCCAAGCGACCTGGACATTGCTAAGAGCCAGACGCCCAAGCAGATAGACGAGCTGGCCGCAGAGATAGGGCTGCTCCCTTCAGAGGTGGAGGCGTATGGGCGAGACAAGGCTAAGATCAGACTCTCTGTTCTAGACAGAATTAAGGAAAGGCCTAATGGTAAATAACATATTGGTACGTATGTCTCCAGATGATATTCTCTGGATTAAGTATAATAATATATTGCTCCTATGGACACGTTATTCATAGTACCCACTCCATTGAATCAATTAATCTACTTAGCATGGCATGTGTGTACATGGTTTTCGAAACCCGTTTTGGCATATCGTCTCCATTATATCCTGTTGGGAAGCCATGCCTACAGAAATGCCTTCGGATTGGAAGGGCATCTGATACTAATGTTTATAAATCGATTTCCTTTTTCAATAAAGGGCAATAGTAAACACATTTAACAAATCGCACTAGTAAGACCACTCATTCCGCTGTTTAACCTTTTTTTTCAAATAAAATGCTTAAGGCATTCAATAAATTTTCAGGATCAACAATACATCTCAAAAGGTAATTACAATTATGCATTTAAATTCGCTTGGATAATCTTTAGAACAAGATTGTGGTCCACGGAAGATATCAGGGGGTCCACAGGGTTAGAAATTTTGTATTACGGTTAATGCGAGGGGTCCAGAGAATATAGGGAGTCCACACTCACTGGTAGGCTGGGTCAAGAAATGTACAAATGGTCGGATCAACTTCTACCTAAGGGGAAAGTTGCTTTACACCTTTCGAGGATTTTATAAGAAATTTAGATCCTAAAAAAAATTGATTTGACCCTTGCGATTTTATAGTTTAGATGTGTCACTTCCACACAATTGACTTTAAATCGTCCGAATTGTCAAAATCCTTTGACTTACCCCCTTTAAATATATTAATTGGTAGTAGTAAATTTGCTGTCGAACGGTATATAAAGCTAATCTCTATCTCTTAGGATACTAAAGTTATACAGATATTTTTTTCCGTTTTCTATCATACCCATATTATATCACCCCCTCTTTCTTTCCCATAATTTTAAAACGTACAACACAAGCTTTTTGATCAATTGTTGAATAGAGCAAGATTCAATAATTTCATATTCAGTTCATTTAACATATATAATCTTTTTTTTACTCAAAAGCAGGCATTTTTTCTCTCGAGGTTAGTGTTTAAAGAATTAATCCATGTCTCGCCTCTTCCCCTGTTACTGAATACGAAGCTTTAGTAATCAGTTGGATAGTTCTTTCAACAGCTTGTGTATGGCATGGATATCCTGGAATTTCCATAGGAGTACACACAATATTAAGTAGTATTTCTTTTGACAAGTGTTTTGTAAAATGTGGTTCTGTGATAAGAGATGTTTCCCAATCAATCATATTCGCGTATGTTTCAGCAGTGAACATAATGAAGGAATTTTAAATGGGCGTCCAAATGATGAATTTTTGATATGCAGACGGACCTAGAAACATGTTCTATGCAATATCTTTTCTGCGAGAGTTACCCGAGTATGATCAAGATGTATTTTGTGATGTTCTACAGAGAAATGCATATTTTTTCATCATTTGGACAGATAGAAATTCGCCCATTTAAAATTCCTTCATTATGTTCACTGCTGAAACATACGCGAATATGATTGATTGGGAAACATCTCTTATGACAGAACCACCTTTTACAAAACACTTCTCAAAAGAAATACTACTTAATATTGTGTGTACTCCCATGGAAATTCCAGGATATCCATGCCATACACAAGCTGTTGAAAGAACTATTCAACTGGTTACTAAAGCTTCGTCTTCAGTAACAGGGGAAGTCAAAAAAAGATTATACATGTTAAATTAACTGAATATGAAATTATTGAATCTTGCTCTATTCAACAATTGATCAACAGACTGCCACTAAGGCTAAGGTTTACATATTTCGATTCAACATCTTTTACTAGTATTATACAACTACTACATGTACGTATATTGAATCTACTCAATCTTAGCCAAAAGTACATTGGAAGCTTAATAATGAGTAATATGCTTATAACATTTGTAAAGTTCGTGTGTAATTACGCATGTCCCTCTGACAGGGTCGTACGTCTTGATAACGGCCATCACTCCGACTCCTCTGGGGGAGGGGAAGAGCACCACCACCATCGGGCTGAGTCAGGCGTTGGGTGCTCACGCGAAGAGAAACAGCATCGCCTGCATCAGACAGCCATCTCAGGGCCCTACGTTCGGAATCAAGGGGGGCGCTGCTGGGGGAGGATACTCACAGGTGATACCAATGGAGACTTTCAACCTGCACTTGACAGGTGATATACACGCTGTCTCAGCTGCGAACAACCTGCTAGCCGCGGCTATTGACGCCCGATTCTTCCACGAGTCTACTCAAAGTGATGAGGCGCTGTTCGAGCGGTTAACCACTGACAAGCAGAATGCGAGGAGGTTCAGTGAGTCCCAGCTGCGGCGGCTGGAGAGACTGGGGATAACGGAGAGGGACCCGACCCGCTTCAGCGCAGCAAACAAGAAGCTGTTCAGCAGACTGGACATAGATCCGGAGCGGGTCCTTTGGCACCGAGTAGTGGACATCAGTGACAGATTCCTGAGGAAAATGACGGTGGGACAGAGTGCTACTGAGAAGGGGTTTACGAGGGAGACCCAGGCTGATATCAGCGTGGCTAGCGAGGTGATGGCAGTGCTCAGTCTCTCCAAAACCTTCTCTGAACTAAAGGAGAAACTGGGTCGTATGGTGGTAGCTTACAGCAGGAGCGGGAGTCCCGTGCTCGCAGATGATATCGGAACGGCGGGGGCGATGGCAGTCCTACTGAAAGAAGCTCTCTATCCCAACTTGATGCAGACCATGGAGGGCACGCCTGTCATTGTGCACTGCGGACCCTTCGCTAACATCGCACACGGGAACTCATCTGTGCTAGCAGACCTGATCGCATTGAAGCTGGTAGGGGAGCACGGGTTTGTGGTCACAGAAGCAGGGTTCGGGGCGGACATTGGCATGGAGAAGTTCTGCGATATTAAGTGTCGTTACAGCGGACTCTCGCCTGACTGTATGGTGATGGTAGCGTCCGTCCGCGCTCTCAAGATGCACGGTGGGGGGCCTGTCGTCACCCCCGGCAAGCCTCTGGACCAAGTGTACACGCAGGAAAACCTCGAACTGGTGAAGGCAGGCTGCTCCAATCTCCGTAAGCAGGTGGAGAATGCGCGGTTGTACGGGGTACCTGTGGTAGTGTGTGTGAATAGGTTCTCTAGTGACACGCCGAGTGAGGTGGAGCTGGTGCTTGCACAGGCGTTAGAAGCTGGGGCATTCGAAGCTGTCGTCTCTAACCACTGGGAAGAGGGGAGCGTGGGAGGGGCTCCACTCGCGGAGGTAGTGGTGCGGGCAGTAGACCAACCCAGACAGTTCCGATTCCTCTATCCTCTAGAGATGAGTATTGTTGATAAGATGCGAACGATTGCTACCAAAATCTATGGAGCCGCGGATATAGAGATAACGCCGGAAGTACAGGATAAGATTGATAAGCTAACCAGTGATGGGATGGACAAATTACCGATATGCATGGCCAAGACCAATCTCTCCCTCTCACACGACCCCTCCCTAAAAGGGGCTCCCACTGGATTCACAGTCCCAATTAAGGACATCCGTCCCAGTGCAGGGGCTGGGTTCTTATTTCCACTGCTCGGACCCATCATGACGATGCCAGGTCTCCCCACCAGACCGGCTTTCTTTGATATCGACCTAGACGCGGAGAGTGGAGAGATATATGGCCTGTTTTGAGGCATTATTCACTTAACGCAACGAAATATCCTCTTTGTTTAGATTTCTGTTTTGTGCCGTTTTTGTTTCAGAACCTCTGGCTTTGATTTATACTGCAATTTGTATTCACTTATTATTATTTACTTTTGTCCTCAGTGAATGTTTCAAACCAAATAAGGGAACTGATTTTTAATTTTATTCGTATTATAGCAACATTTGATATTCATTGTCCGCATAAATTAAATAATACAGTTTCAGTTATGGACCAATATATTTTGTAAATACAAAATGACACGTTGGTCCCTAACTGTAAAACTATAGTATTTAGGCGAATACATTATATTATAAGTGACTACGAAGTCGCCTATTACCTATCATATGACATCTTTTATCAATGTCTAGCACTTACGATTATTGAGATATAGTCCAAATTAGTCAGATTACATTTCCCTAGCAACGTAGGAATGTGTATACATTCACACTTATTAACACTGTTATTATGACTGCGTAAAGCATGCAGAAAAAAATTCTAAATTAGTCGTAATTACAGCTTGTTGTGCAATATAATGTTGATTATACATATATACTATTGTTTATATATGCCGGTAATAAATTTCAATGATCTTGCACAGGAGACGAAATTTTATCAGTGATGTGAATGAACCTGATATACTAACCAATCCCTGGTCAAAAAAAAATAGAGACCCCCATTGCCCTAGTGTATAGAATGCTATGGTCTATATAATATGATAATATCCAAATATACATACGCCATGAAAATATTTAATTAATATTTTTCTAATAATAAAGCCAAAAGTATATTTTCAGGTCATAATGACCTTTGATCTATTAAATGTGGATTACTACCTAGGTTGACTAATTCATGAATTAATGAATAATTCGAATAATTCATAATTCATCAAGCCTGCGAAGAATTATTCAAAATTGAAAGTTTTTGCAACAAAATATCATGAATTATATGAATGAATTTTTCGAATAATTCTTAATTCAGGATTCTGAATCATTCGAATAATTCATATTTCCTGAATTATGAATAATTCCTAATTCAGGAATTATGAATTATTCGAATTATTCATTAATTCGTGAATTAGTCAACTTAGCTTATGATTGACTAATTCATGCTGAATTATGAATTATTCGAATAATTCATAATTCTTTGCCATTTTTTAATGAATTAGTCAACTTAGATTACTACTAATAATAATAATGTACAATATAACTCGGATAAACGCACCCCTCCGGGAAGCGGAAAAAGTATGTACTAACCGATTTGATATTACATAGGAATATATTAAATGAATTTTGGTTCAGAGAAATGAGTACGTACTAAGCCAAAGTACGTTTTATCCAGAGTACGTACTAACCAAGTTCTAATGTATACTTGTATTAATATAGCGCAGTCCATATATTAGATGAGTCCATATTAATGTGTGTGCGCTGAATTCTACTTATTCGAAAACACTCAATTGGGCGACGGTAATCTTATTTAGATTTGAAGAGGGCTATTAAGCGATTAGTGACAAAATTAATTTGGGCAATATTTCTGTATATCTACTCATGATCATGCATCCAATAATACATGTAGTAGAGGTGCACAGTTCTAAAATGAGTGCTCTACAACAAAGAGACAATCACTCCTTTTTTTGTAGTCGAGCGGGCAATAAAGTTTTATGACATTTTTCACTTGAATTAATCAATTTCTCGAAGCCCAAGATACATTATAATGTCATCCTAACTTAGAAGCATTCAAAACCGTATAAGAAACACTTACAAACACTTTAATTAGAAGCATTCAAGACTGCATAAAAAACACCTAAAAGAGTACAATGTAAAATGGCTTCAATGATGCTTGCGTGTGACAACTTATTTACTATGGTCTGTAGTATGATGTCCCATCATGGATAATCATTATCAAGCATACTTTCTCCATGAGTCTGTTTTTAATGCTGGACCTGCAAATAGCACAATTTCAAGACAAAGTGGTGAACTTTATTATTTTGATTGCGATGGTGTGAGATTCAAAACCATAGAAACTATCAAAGCATTATAATCTAAACGCCTGATCGACAACTGTTATCCAGCAGGGTGTCTTAAAAGTTCTGTAACTAATTTTGCCGATGTATTATACTTAAACAAATAGATCTAACATCCGATACCTCTTTTTAACTAATAATATGAATGATTATCTTAGCTATTTTGCTTTCCAAATTCCAATGGCCTGTATTTCTCAATTTATTTGCTATGGTGGATCGAATTAGTGGCATTTTGTTTACCCAATGAAATTCATTGTTTATACATGTACATGTTTTCCAAGAATCTTTCATTTTTGCTAATTAATTTGTTTGGCATAACATTAATTCTATTTTCACTTTGTTATTACAGAATTTCGGCTTCGATTCTCACATAAATACCTCTCAACCCCCTTGTCTCAGGGAATGCTTTGTTTAAAGAAATGAGATTTTAACTACTAATATTGGGTATTTCGCTATGTATAATCCGATTTTGTACTTTTTGTATGGCTTTTGTATGGCCGCAATGTGAATATTTCATAAGATGCAGTGAAATCTGCTATAACAGACCCAATGGACTGGCTAAAAATGACCGTGCTATACAGGTATCCGTTATAGCTAGTTCCACTGTATTGACGTGTGTATATAAGATTGCATACACGTATGTATATCTCAATCTCACATCTCTGTGGGTGTTGTAATAGAGCACTATCGGTCTTCAAACCCGTAGGCCGTTTATGGTTCTGCAGGGCTTAGGCCTCGAAATTTTGCAAGACTGGCTACGATGCATTCTGTCTACGAGATGTGCCCGCCAGAGCATATTACGGGGTAAATCTTAGTCACTTCAAGTGCGCCCTTTTTACTTATCGCCTACGTAATTATATTGTCTAGTTAAGTTAACTGGTCGTGTCGAATTGTATTTCGCATATTACCAGTAAGATCGGATCACAAAATAATGACCGCTTCCCACTCTGCTGGAAACAATATTTCAACGAAAGTACAACTATGTATAGATTATTTCAATATGTAGAATCCAAATTTTGCACTTAGAATGTGGATATTTCATAATATGGTTACAATATGTGAACCTTGAACTGAAATTGTTTATTAATTTATTCAAATTATTATTCAATTGATATAGAATTTCCCACTTTACTATGATATTATTCAAGTTTGTGACCTTTTCTTCTATTGATGAAATAATTGATGTTCGTAGATTAAAATTCGTGGCTTCTCAATCCTTATTTAATAATCCGATAAATGTTTATCAGCTTTGTTGAAATTTATGGTCAATATCATTCTGATCCAATTATTTTATTCATCCTAGTTTACAGTTAAATCTTGGAATTATGCACGTGTGTCCATTATATCACCTAGGTAGATGTTATCTACAATAAAGAACAGGGTTTCTTCATATTTAATGCATATATTCACATATACTACATACAGTATGGTATTATATAAATAAAGAGCTTATCTTCACTTGTATTTGTGCAATGAATAACATAGTTTTATCGTCATCCAGAGGCAATATTAACAATAGTTATTCCGCTATTAATGATTCATCTCAGTTCGTCTCATATCACAACATATCATATACAATCAAGAAAAACATATTCCTTTGTCGAAAGAAGAAAACAGTTCTGAGAGATGTGTGTGGAGTCATGCATTCGGGTCTCAACGCCATCATGGGACCTACTGGAAGCGGGAAGACTACGCTGATGGATATTTTAGCTGATCGCAAAGATAAGCGATGCTTAACTGGACGCGTGTTTATGAATGGGACTACACCCAGCAGTTTGAAACATATGACAGGCTACGTTACACAGGATATCTTTCTTCAGGATATGATTACAGTCAGAGAATCAATATTCTTTTCAGCCAATCTGCGACTTCCTCGTTCAATCTCATACAAGGAAAAACGTAACCGTGTCCAAGGAGTAATCGACTGTTTAGGATTGACCAAAGTATCAGAATCTCGAATTGGAAACTGTTTTATGCGTGGAATTTCTGGCGGTGAGTTGAGACGAACACATATCGCAATGGAACTCGTCATTTCTCCCTCCATTCTCTTTCTTGATGAACCGACTTCAGGTCTCGACGCGTACACCTCTGTAGAACTCATTAAGACCCTGAAGAACCTCTGTAAAGAAGGTAGACTCATTGTTGTTGCAATTCACCAGCCACGTTATGCGATTTATCAGCTGTTTGATACAATAACACTATTGTCTCAAGGCCATACGGTCTATCATGGAAGTGCTAAGTCTGCATTGGAATATTTTTCACTACAAGGTTACCCATGTCCAGATCGAGAAAATCCAGCTGACTTTTTCCTTGACACAATTGCAAGAGATGAAATTAAACATCAGGATTATAGTAGAGATGATAATGGTTGGTCCCAAATAGCTCAATCTCCGCTCCCACTTCATAGCTTGTATGAAAAGTCCGCTCTGAACTCTAGATTACAAAATAATCTTGTGAGTATCTGCTCCTCCATCTCTCTACTTCATTCTTCTAATCATAAGCATAAGGGCTACTCAGTTAATTTTCTATGGCAACTCTATTTTATTGGAATTCGTTCTACAAAATTCTTATTTCGTTCACCTGCTGAATTTATCTTGATGTTTCTATCCTCTCATTTAATGTCCATTATAATAGGAATTATTTATTGGAACCTGGATCTTTCCTTCGAAGGACTTCAAAATAGGGTTGGAGCAATGTTTCTTGACGTAGTATTGGTTTTATCTCTAAACCTGGCTTGCATCGAAACCTTTCAACGTTCTAAGCTATTATTCATTCACGAAAATTCGCATGGATATTATCGAGTTTCTAGTTTCTTGATCTCAAACGTCTTCCTAGACATTATGGTTAAACGAATCGCGACAACAACTACTTCTACCATCATATGGTATTACATGATCGGTTTGAAATCCAATATTTCTAACTTGAGCATTTTTTTGCTTGTTCAGCTGATTACCATAATATGTTCTGCAACTTTGCAATTCTTACTCAGTTCCTACACGAATTCCTTCGCCGTTGCCTTAATTCTTAGCGGATTTACATATGTCATAATGATGGTATTCGGTGGTCTACTAGTCAATTTAACCTCTCTCACTGTGTGGCTCCAATGGCTTCAATACTTAAGTTTCTACCGTCTATCTCTTTCAAGCATGCTCATTAATGAATTAGTAGGACTTGACTTTTGCTATGATTTCTTCCGCACCATAACCCCTGATGGCAGTTGCTTTAATACAAGTTTCAATTTGGCCGGTAAAACATTGTCTTCCATCCAGACAGGGGAAGATTATCTAACCTCCCAAGGTATCCCATACAGTGAGCCGTTTGACCAATGGAGTGGAATTGTTGGGTTATTTGGTTATACTGCAGTTCTCATATTACTAACTTACGTATCTTTAAGGCTGCTCCGCAAGGGAAATTAGTTCCTACATATATTTATGGTAGCTAGGGTGTTCACTGTGTATTATAATAGTTATATTCTTTGAATGTTAATTACAAATTTGCTAAATATAATGTTTGATTTAATAATTAAATAAATTGTTCCAAATAACATCAATCGTACAGTTTAAAGAATCTCCAATTGGTTCAATATACACATAGTCCAGACCCGTAAAAATATTGGTTAGGTTGTCGTAAATGTAAAAATAGTAGAAATTAGAAGCTCAACTCTGAGCTGAGGTTATCAAAATAATTATTTTGTGATAAAATATATTCGAAATCGCTTTGTTAACCCGGATATAAGATATATCAGCGTTTGGAGGTAATTACTATGAAAGTTTGTAAACAAGAGGAGTTTGAAGAAGACCTTCTGCGTGCACAACTCCAAACACTTGGTATCCACTTTCAGAGCGTAAGAGAGACACAAAACAATCCCGATAGTCCCTGAATCAAGTCCTCTTTCACCTCCATCCTCGTCTAAAGTGGTAGAGGAACAAAAAAAAAAGTCCCTTACCGATTTGATATAAAACTAATACAAATAAACATATTATACAAATTCGTCGTCAAAACGTTTAATATATTCCCCCTTCAACTTTCTGCACCGATCCTATCTCTGACAATTTTTCTATACCTGTGGCGATGAAATTTGGGGGGTACCTCTGACCCAGTGATTTACCGCCCGCTCCAAGTCTTTAAATTCGCTAATCTTTTGCCACGCAGCGGTTTTTTCATTTCTCCGAATAGCCAATAATCGATCGGTGCTAGGTATGGGCTATAAGGTGGGTGTGGAAGGCATTCAAACTTTCAAAGCCTAAGCGCCGAATAGCGTCATTTGTTTTACTACTGACTTGGGGCCTCGCGTTATCATGTTGCAGCAGAATGCTACGGGTGAGTTTGCCACGCCTCTCTCGTTTTATCACTTCCCTCAATTCTTCTAATTCCCTTACGTAGTAGTCATTATTGAATATTGGTGGTACTTTTCTCAGGAAGCCAGTCAATTGACAATATACCCTTTATATCCCAAAATACTGTGACCATACGTTTGCCTGCCGATGGAGCACACTTTACCTTGATAGGGACGGCTTCACGGCTTCCACTGACTACTTTGGAATTTACTTACTGGTTCATAGTAACGGAACCACGATTCATCCCCGGTGACTATGCGATCTAAGAAGTCTTTCTCACTACGCCATGATTTAAGTAAATCACGACTACATTTCACTCTCTCTCGCTTTTGTTCTTCTGATAAAAGTTTCGGCACCCATCTTGCCACAACCCTTGTCATTTCTAGTTCATCCCTGATAATCCTATGAATGGTTGATTTTGGGGACCCAGTCCTCTCCTCTAACTACCTGACAGTAGCACGTATATCCTCATCCAGTGCTCTCTCTATCAACTCAATGTTAGTGAGGATGCTTGATGATTTTGGGCGGCCTGTACAGAGATCGTCCTCAATGGTATCCCATCCATCTTCAAATTGCTCAATCCATTTATAAATAGTTGACCTGGTCATCCCCATACACAATGCGCATTTCTTCTAAGATCTCTCTACGCGATTTACCTTCTTCCAATAAAAAATGAATAACGCTACTGTGTTAAAACTGGCATTCTATTTTTCATGCCTTCTCGGTGACACACGGCTGTGTATTAAGTAGGCCATGAACGGATACATTCTATCTCCAGCTTTTTGCGAAAATGATGGGGTGGGTTCTATTCACAATTACCCATAACATTTTCATACAATCATGTTCGTATATACTTTAATTTGTAAAAATAAAATTCATCATAGCCTACTCTAATAATGCCTCACAGTAAAATAACCAAGGATGCGGTAATAGCCGAATCGATTAATACACGATTAGCCTAAAATCGTTAACCATGTAGAATAGCCATTAAGATTGTATTACCAGCATATATAAACATGGCATCAAAGTACATATATCCGTTGTTAAAATTTCGATTAGTCATCATATCATTGCGCAACAGGATATTTTAAGCACGATTTTGCCAATTTTCTAAGCTGTTTTAAGCCTACTTCTAAATGTTATTAAGGTAGAATTTTTGTGTAGAACTAAGATTAGTACGAGTTGATTTGAAAAACTGAATTTTTCAATGGAATGTTGTTACATTCCTACGTTGCTATAGTAAAGCATTTTGATCAGTTTGAGCCATATCCTGCAAACTGTAAGAACTAGGTCTTCAAATTTGATCGTATTTGATAGGCAATTGGCTACTTCCTATTAGGTAATAATACAATTTAAACTTCTAAATTCACAGACTATAGAGTTATGCGACAATTTAGTGTTTTGGTCACATTCCTAAAATCAACCCATAACTCAAAACTCGTTGAATTTAGAAGTTCAAGTTGTATTATCATCTAATAGGAAGTAGTCCATTGCCTATCAAACACGATCAAATTTAAAGATCTAGTTACTACAGTTTGCACGAAATGGCCCAAACTAACCAAAACGTTTACCATAGCAACGCAGGAATGTAACAACATTCCATTGAAAAATTATAAATTTTTCAAATCACCTCGTACTAATCTTGGTTCTACACAAAAATCATACCTTAATACCATTTAGAAATAGGGTTAAAACAGCAAGAAAATCGCTAAAATTGTCCTTAGAATGACCTGTTGCGCAATGATATGATGACTAATCGAAATTTTAATCAGGGTTGGCTAATTTAACCCACCCCCCGGGTTAAACCCGGATTTAACCCGGGTTAAACCCGGGCTGGGCAAAACCCCCTTTTGTGGGTTAAACTGGGTTAAAGTGGGTTTTATTCTAATGTACTTGTAAATCAAGTTAATTTTAGCGATATCAATTGTTTGGATTGAAAATTCTTATTCTGCAAGTATTATATTGAGATTCCGTAATGATATTTTTAATAAGACCTGATGTACGAACAATGGAATTTCTTAAAAGTTACAACAATCTGAGGTGCATTAAGTAAACAATCAAAGGATACTATGTACTATTATTTATGTAGAGCAGTTCACCTTACCTACTCTAATCATAGCGATTACTACATGTATAATGCTAATTTTGTTGGTGACCCAGTGATCCTGTTCAAAGCTTTTTTCTAAAAGTAGAAGGTCTAAGGTGAGGCGCATAAATGCTTCAATTGAGCGGATATTTTCTAACTTTAGTTTAGTCCAGAACAAACTTCGAAATAGATTAGACTTAGAGAACCAGCAAAGTTGGTAATCTGTTATCGGGAATTGAGAGGTTCAGTGGAGTTTGACTGGTGATTTGCTTTTCATTTGTGTATTAGATTTTGATATGCACCTCTTACAATAAGTACGCTTATATAATTAATTATATCGTTGAATTTGAAAACAAGGACAATAACTGGGAAAATCCGTTTCTGGACAATAAAACCCGTTTTAACCCGGGTTAAACTAATTAAACCCGGGTTTTACCCGGGTTTAACCCACTGGGCTGGGCAAAACCTATTTAACCCGGGTTAAATTCCAACCCTGAAATTTTTCCAACGGATATATGTACTTTGATACCATGTTTATATATGCTGGTAATACATTCTTAATGCCTATTCTGCATGGTTAACGATTTTAGGCTAATTGTGTATTAATCCATTCGGCTACTACTTCATCCCTAGTCCACAATTTTCAGTCTACTGTGAGGCATTATTAGAGTAGGCTATGCATTCATATATAATTTAATCATAATAATAAATATTTACATACATTTCTTTTTTGCACTAGCTACGTACTTACATTTGAAATGCCGAACAGTTGCTCGGCACCTGGTTGCAAGTGTAACTACAAGTCTGAAGATCGTGTGACTCTTTTCAAGATGCCGCAGAAACCAGATCAACTTAGACACGCTTGGGTTCGGGCACTCCGTAGAGATGATATAGACGAGTTAAAGGCTGTTTACGTCTGCGTGAAGCACTTTACGACTGAAGATATCGAGTACACGCACAAGGTTCACAACGGAGAAAGTACTTTTCGCGAAATCCCTAGAGTAAACCCAAAGCTGAGGGATGATGCTGTACCAGTCTTTCTACCAGGATGTCCCTCATACTACTCCCAATCTGCAGCTAAGCGAAGTCGTCGGTCTCTCGACTCAAAAGATGACGAGTTCCTCAATCAAGCTTTGACACTTAGCCTGAGATCTGATGCAGAAGAAAAAGAGAGATTCAAGGTTAGCTGCTTCCAGGAAATGCAAGGTAAGTTATCACTTATTTCTTTACCTAAAACCTGGTCATTATGGAACCCAGATGAACATAGCTTGGTTTTTATGCGTCCTAGTTTAGATAATTATAGTATATTAGTTGATGTTTATTTGGTAGTAACGTTCGATCTTTCTATCAAGGCCTTTTGTAAAATGTGATTTTTCCACATTTGCTCAGTTGCCTAAGTGATATTCAACAACTTGAATCACTTGTGAATGAAATTTCTAGTGCGCCTTATCGATGTGAGCCATCTAAGAATTCTGAATCTACTGCTTCCCATATATCATCAGCGAATATCCATATCCAACAAGCCGTTGATATTATGCATACCAGTTCGGATGTGGAAACATCTGAGCATCCAGAAATTTGTCGACTCCAATTCATTCAATGCCAATTAGAAAACAGTCTTGTTCCCAAAAATAGACGTAGATACAACATACTCACACAAATATTATCTCTTGAAACACATCTGATCTCGCCAGCTTGTTATAGTATCTCCAGCACATGCCTTGCCTATCACTTCCTCACTTCAATACTTTGGAAAAATTGTACTCTTCATTTGGGCTCGAAAATGAATTCTTTCCATTCCTGAGGCAAGCAACGTGTTCTTTTCAAATGAACAAAAACATGTCATCCTTCAAATGGATGAAATTAACGTAAAACCCGGTACAGTAGAACTCAGTTAGTACGTACTCGGGATACAACGTACTTCGGTTTAGTACGTACTCATTTCTCTGAACCAGAATTCATTTATTATATAGATTCCTATGTAATATCAACTCGGTTAGTACGTACTTACGGATAGTACGTGCTTTTTTTACCGCTTCCTGGAGGGGTACGTACTAACCGAGTTCTACTGTATATCATACAAGGGAGGCAAAATTATAGGATCCAATATATGTCCAGATAATCCTACGAAAACTGTAATTGCTATCATGGTCTCTAACCTTCAGAAAAAATGGTCCTGCATTGTTCGTCTGTTACCATGAAGGGCCAGCGAGGAAAATTCTAGTCGAGCTTGCTTTAAACTCAATAGTAGATAGCAATGATTGTGATGTCTGGGAAAATACATGTCCTTCCTGCAATATTCCTCGTTTTTCGATTCTACGTAGGTTGTTATTTGTTTCAGGAAATTGTACAAGTATCATAGCTAATAAAGTAAAAAATTATAATTCCATGGTAGTATGTAGAGGAATTGAAAAACGTAAATTGAAAAAATTTAACTCTTAATATCCTTATATTTTAATATAGTACAAGCGCGCTTCGCTTGCTTGCGCTGCGCGGCTGGCGGACACTTCGTGTCCGCCAGAGGCTCCCTTCGGTCGCCTGAGGTCACATTGGTTAATTATAAGGGAGATAGCATCTATAAATATGTCCATCTTAGTTTTAAAATCGATATCACTCGAAAAAACACCAAATTTGTCAATTTTTAAAATTTTGATGAGTAATGATGAGGTCATAGCAAAGTGATGAGTCATCATTTTTTGATGATAGTTGCATCATATGTGAGACGTGTTAGGATACAGATTCTATTAAAATTTCAGCCTTCTATCTCCTATAATGGCTGAGTTATGCCCGAATAACTGTGTTGCTTAACTTTTAAAAATGTGACAATGACGTCATAATTCCATGATGAGTAGACATTTTGGTCTGAGCTCAGAACTTACTGGAGCCATAGCCAAAAGACTCCCACATGCCAAAAATCAGCCTTCTGCGCCCGGCAGTTTCTTCAATCAATTCGTTACAGAGATATATATATATATATATACAATAATCGAGTTTTAATAGTAAGGATGTGTTTAACTTTATTTTTCTTTATTTAGTTCAGCTGTAAGCGCTGCCAACCTTTCTCACATGCCAGTAACTCAACCCTCAATATGTTAATCTTCCGGTTTTTATTAATGTATTCATAATTTAACAGCTTCTTTATAATTGTATATCGATCGACATTTTATAATTTAGACACAATTACTAATCACACTAGTTCATATGAAGGAAATACATAAATAGAGAATAAAGGTACTACAACACTATTCTATAAATAATCACTAATAATAATGGCTATAGGGGAATTATTTATAATGCATAAGTTGTCCATGTCTAATCATGAACACATTCCTGTTGCACATAGGCACGACGCTCCTATCTCGAATTCAGTGAAGGCACTGGCCTTCTCAAATAAGGCTAAAACTTCTCCTGCCTCTTCAATTTTCTGCTGCATTTTCAGAGCCTGGTGAAGGCCTAGCAATGACCACATATTGTCCTTGTACTGTAGAAGATCTTCTCTGTAAACAGACTCCGCCTCAATACTTTCCTCCCGTTCTATCAACAAAGCTCCGAGCGCGTGTCGGGATGGCACCATCCAGGACCAAGGTTCTCCATACACCAAATTGGAATCTCGTTTCACAGCTAAACGTAGATGTTGAAATGCCTCTTTGAAGTTTCCTTTATGATATTCAATTTCACCATTCATCACACACTCTGCCACATCCAGAACTCCCTCACCCGGCTTATCAGGATCGTACATTACGTTATGAACCAAGTAACGTTTCGACATTGTTTTATCTTTTCTTACCTCGTAGAACAACGAACGCTCTGTCTCCGCTTCTGCGTGCATGCCTAAAGCTGCAAACGCTACACTGCGCGCATAGCGTGCCGTAATGAGCGAACTAGGATATAGTTCCTCACTCGCGTTAATAGGACGGTTGATAATAT
The DNA here is from genome assembly GCA_963281255.1 of Aphrocallistes beatrix. Taxonomy (NCBI): domain Eukaryota; kingdom Metazoa; phylum Porifera; class Hexactinellida; order Sceptrulophora; family Aphrocallistidae; genus Aphrocallistes; species Aphrocallistes beatrix. The sequence continues at coordinate 3,245,392 of OY725496.1, forward strand.
CCTTCCATTTTCCAAAGCGTACAAGTACATGCCAATCAATAGAACGGAATGGTTCTATGTAGAATTTTCCAAAGGGAATATCACCAATTTTAACTGCGATAACATTTGGCCCAATTCGGGAGACGACTTCTTCCGCATGTTTCATCGCAATAGAATACTGACCACAAAACATCGCTGCCCATACAACAAAATGGTAATTGTGCAAGCAATACAGATTATAAAAATCATAACGATCTTCTCGACTCATTAGAAACTCTTCATCAACCTTAATAGCTCGTTTGTTCACTTCAATGGCTTCTTTATAGTTCCCTGACCAAATATCTATGTGACTAGCCATGTGGAACAGGTGACCATACCTCCCACTGTTGTTACGCAATACCTCTGCGGCAGGCAAAGCCTTCAGGGGCGTAGAAGACAATTCCAATGTGTGAATATAGAAATGGCAGAGACCAGGATGATTAGGTGCTAACTTGAGACCTTTCTCAATCACTTCCACTAACTCTTCTGTTTCAGCAATCGCTGGTTTGATATCAGGGAGAGGGGTCCACAGCTCCCATGGTGCTAGGTTCATCAGAGACTCTGCAAAGAATGCTGCTACCTCGACAACACCTTCAAATTTATGATAGACTAAACGCATCTTGTTTGCATAGTTTTTATTCAGTGTCTGGATAGGTATAGAACCGATTGGGAAGCAAAAACGATGTATTTGTGCTTCAATCAATGCAGTTTCCCAATCAGTGAGAGATGAATGCTTAGCCATAGTCAGAGCCTTTGATGCTTCCTCCCATCCTGCAGCATAGTCCATTCCGTTGATAAAGTTGTAGTGACCTGCATTACAGTATGCAATGAAATAATGTGCCATGGCACAATCTTTATCAAAAGTGAGGGCTTTGTGAAAGTTGAGAATAGCTTCAGTGTGATTGAAATTGAACAGTTGCATGACACCTTTTTCAATCCAATCCAAGCATTCGGCAGATGAGGTGGTAACCTTGCTCCACATCGCTACCAACTTTTCGCAATGAATTACTGACATTGTGATTCAGAATGGAGGAATGACTATTATTATTGCTTTGAATGAAGAATCAACCATAGCCTACTCTAATAATGCCTCACAGTAGACTGAAAATCATGGACTAGGGATGAAGTAGTAGCCGAATGGATTAATACACGATTAGCCTAAAATCGTTAACCATGTAGAATAGTCATTAAGAATGTATTACCAGCATATATAAACATGGTATCAAAGTACACATATCCGTTGTTAAAATTTCGATTAGTCATCATATCATTGCGCAACAGGTCGATCATTCTAAAGACAATTTTAGCGATTTTCTAAGCTGTTTTAACCCTATTTCTAAATGGTATTAAGGTGTGATTTTTGTATAGAACCAAGATTAGTACAAGGTGATTTGAATAATTTAGAAATTTTCAATGGAATGTTGTTGCATTCCTACGTTGCTATGGTAAAGCATTTTGGTCAGTTTGGGCCATTTCATGCAAACTGTAATGATTAGAGCTCCAAATTTGATTGTGTTTGATAGGTAATAGACTACTTCCTAATAGGTAATAATACAACTTGAACTTCTAAATTCAAGGAGTTTTGAGTTATGGGTTGATTTTAAGATTGTGACCAAACACTAAATTGTCGCATAACTCTGTAGTCTGTGAATTTAGAAGTAAAATTTGTATTATTACCTAATAGGAAGTAGCCAATTGCCTATCGAATACGATCAAATTGTAAGACCTAGTTCTTACAGTTTGCATGAAATGGCCCAAACTGACCAAAATGCTTTACTATAGCAACGTAGGAATGCAACAACATTCCATTGAAAATTTCTAAATTATTCAAATCACCTTGTACTAATCTTGGTTCTACACAAAAATCACACCTTAATACCATTTAGAAATAGGGTTAAAACAGCTTAAAAAATCGCTAAAATTGTCCTTAGAATGACCTGTTGTGCAATGATATGATGACTAATCGAAATTTTGACAACGGATATATGTACTTTGATGCCATGTTTATATATGTTGGTAATACATTCTTAATGCCTATCCTACATGGTTAGCGATTTTAGGCTAATCGTGTATTAATCGATTCGGCTATTACCGCATCCTTGGTTATTTTACTGTGAGGCATTATTAGAGTAGGCTATGAATCAACGTATTTAAAAATTATCTAAATATTTGGTTCTATAACAAACATTAATTATAGATGGTTGGTTGGTTGATATGCAGACATAGCCATCTAAATCTCAAAATGGACCAGGGCGTGAACTACGTTATACAGGACTGTTCACTAGATTGGACCATGGATTGTTTGAGGCCTGAAATAATTGTTGCTACAATTTTGACTCAACTGTGTATACTCAATAGTATAAATAATAGAACATATAATAATGTCATAGTGATATACGAGTGTGAAGTTGGCGCAGTATTCGACTGAGCACAGTGATAAGATTTTAAAAAATCTTATCATGTTGAAAGAGAGCACTAATCCTCCTCTTTCGAATGGTGCCAGATTTATTTAAATCTGATAATGGGAAGTTGGTTAAATCTTTACTCAAACTGTGCTCAGTCGAATACTGCGCCAACTTCACACTCGTACAGTGATATGGGAAGAATATAAATATATGATACAATTTATTCCTAGATTGATTTAAACTTTTTAATTGACTCATCTTTATTTCTTTGAGATGAGTTCATGTTCTTAACTGTATTAGATAAAATGCAGTACAGTCGAAACCGGGTTTTTTTGACACTGGGTTTATTTGACAATTGTTGGTGTAAAAATCTGAGTTTTATGGACAGTTAACACCGTGTTTTTTGACACCCAATTTTCAGCAATTATTTCATGACATCCATAACAAAACAGAAACGTCTGACACTGACGTAAAGGCACGAGATAGTCCTGCGTCTCGACAAGGGTCACCCTCTGACGGCAATTGCCAACGACTACGGAGTCAAGAAATTAACCTTTACATACTTAATAATTCTTACTATGACCTCTAAAATATATTTTCTTCGTAGTGGGATGCGCAACACTGGGTTTTTTTGACATTTTTTCGTGCAAATGGGGTGTCAAAAAAACCCGGTTTCAACTGTACATGTATTTATAAGCTTCTTAAGAATATTGCATCGGAAAGCCTGAACACTGCGTACGCCATATTTCTTCAATAATTGGAACTATAAATAAAAAACCGTATGCGATGGACCTTTGAAATGTATTCTTACCATATACAAACATCATATCAGGGTATGCAATTCGTTTGTTAAAAAATGATATGCCATTATATGAAAAAATGCTGCTGTTCTTGCTTATTTTAAACATCGTTATCTGCATTTCTAATGCTTTATTTTTTATAGAACTGTTGTATGCTAGAATGACACACACCATGGATTATCATTATCTATGCTAGTTTGGCTCACTTATAATGCTAGAATGACACGCATGCTAGATGACATTAATATAAATCGGTTTAATAGTCTTGTATTTGAACTATAAACACTTCTCACTCGAATTATATTTCCATTATTACAATACCCTGCATTTTTCAATGGATCCCGGAGAATGGGAAGAGATTTCAAATTATCTTACGGATCAAATATATTCGGCAAGAGTTCATGATGCTAAAATTCCGAGATTTGCAAGAAGGAATTTCGCAAGGAAAATTTCAAGGTAATTACGAATATTATAAGTGTAAATAATAATATACAGCATATTAATTATATTTATTCGACAGAATTCCACGTCCAGCGACAAGTTACTCGAATGTCCAAAGAAAAGCCAATTTCCCGATATTTTTTCTCAGCATCATGATCTGTTACACAGGAATAAACGCCACCGACACTTCAATAAGCAAGAATTATTATTAGACAAACATGTCTAATGATTTCAAGAAATATGTGAGTAATTATAAATATAGATTCCTTTATAATTAACTTAGAATGCAACTTTTTAACTGCTGGGAATTTTCAATCGATTGTATTATAGAAATAAAATTGATGACTGTCTTTTTCTCTATTTAAATCTGGATTAATTATTTACGTTTAAAGCTTTATTAATTCAATATCCTTACTATTAAAACTCGATTAATATTTGTATATATATACAAGCGCGCTGCGCGGCTGGCGGACACTTTGTGTCCGCCGGAGGCTCCCTTCGGTCGCCTGGAGTAACATTGGTTAATTATAAGGGAGATAACATCTCTAAATATGTCTGTTCTACTGTGCTAATCGATATCACTCGAAAAATCACCAAATTTGTGAATTTAAAATTTTTTGATGCGTAATGATGACGTCATAACAAAGTGATGAGTCATCATTTTTTGATGATAGTCGCATCATATGTGAGACATGTTAGTATACAGATTCTATTAAAATTTCAGCCTTCTATCTCCTATAATGGCTGAGTTATGCCCGAATAACAACTGTGTTGCTTAACTTTTAAAAATGTGACAATGACGTCATAATTCCATGATGAGTCGACATTTTGCTCTGAACTCAGAACTTACTGGTTCCATAGCCAAAAGACTCCCACATGCCAAAAATTAGCTTTCTATGACCGGCAGTTTCTTCAATCAATTCGTTACAGAGATATATATATATATATATATATACAAGCGCGCTTCGCGCTTGCTTGCGCTGCGCGGCTGGCGGGCACTTTGTGTCCGCCGGAGGCTCCCTTCGGTCGCCTGGAGTCACATTGGTTAATTATAAGGGAGAAAACATCTCTAAATATGTCTGTTCTACTGTGCTAATCGATATCACTCGAAAAATCACCAAATTTGTCAATTTTAAAATTTTTGATGCGTAATGATGACGTCATAACAAAGTGATGAGTCATCATTTTTTGATAAAAGTCGCATCATATGTGAGGTATGTTAGTATACAGATTCTATTAAAATTTCAGCCTTCTATCTCCTATAATGGCTGAGTTATGCCCGAATAACTGTGTTGCTTAACTTTTAAAAATGTGACAATGACGTCATAATTCCATGATGAGTCAACATTTTGCTCTGAACTCAGAACTTACTGGAGCCATAGCCAAAAGACTCCCACATGCCAAAAATCAGCCTTCTGCGCCCGGCAGTTTCTTCAATCAATTCGTTACAGAGATATATATATATATATATATATACAATCATCGAGTTTTAATAGTAAGGATATACAGTCGACTCTCGTTAATACGAACACGGATAAGGAGTACAATCGGATAAGAAGTACAAGTTTTGATTCCCCAACCTAATCTATGGCAAAATATATACATACGAACTCCGGTTAACACGAACATGGATAAGACGAAATATCGGATAATAAGTACGATTTGTGGGTCCCCTTCAGTGCGTTTTCAATACTAAATACATCGGTTAATACGAACACGGATAATACGAACAGGTGTGTGCCTACGAGCACTTTGAATATGGTACGTAGTATGTACGTAGATAGATACTAGACAGATATTTCTCAATGAAAATACAGTCGAATCTCGTTAATACAACATGGATAATGAGTCTCTATTGACAAGTACAATTTCATACTCTCACGTAGTTATCACTATGTATATTAAGTATTTTGGACAAATGTGGCTATGTACGTATTTCGGTTAATACGTACTCCGGATAAGGAGTACAAATCTCCACGGTCCCTTGGTGTACGTGTTAACGAGAGTCGACTGTATATACACATACACAATAATCGAGTTTTAATAGTAAGGATATATATATATGTTACGAATTGATTGAAGAAACTGCCAGGCGCAGAAAGCTGATTTTTGGCATGTGGGAGTCTTTTGGCTATGGCTCCAGTAAGTTCTGAGCTCAGACGAAAATGTCGACTCATCATGGAATTATGACGTCATTGTCACATTTTAAAAAGTTAAGCAACACAGTTATTCGGGAATAACTCAGCCATTATAGGAGATAGAAGGCTGAAATTTTAATAAAATCTGTATACTAACATACCTCACATATGATGCGACTTTCATCAAAAAATGATGACTCATCACTTTGTTATGACGTCATCATTACGCATCAAAAATTTTAACATTGACAAATTTTGTTGATTTTTCGAGTGAAATCGGTTTTAACACTAAGATGGACATATTTAGAGATGTTATCTCCCTTATAATTAACCAATGTCACCTCCAGGCGACCGAAGGGAGCCTCTGGCGGACACGAAGTGTCCGCCAGCCGCGCAGCGCAAGCAAGCGAAGCGCGCTTGTAATAAATATAGTACAAGCAGGCTTTCTTCTGCGCTGCTCGTTTCGCGGACACTATTTGTTAGCCTCAGGCATCCTATTGGTTCCTCTTTGTTTTCAAAGATGCAACATAATCAGTATGATTACATGAATGCATGGGGTTCCGTCCGAGGAGCCAAGGTGCTTGCAGTGTGATTTGATTTTGGTCCCGGGTTGCTATCACCCCTGGAATTACAAGATAAACCGCTGTTTGGGTGCCATATAACTTTTATCACCTCAAAAAAAGTGCCGGATTGGAAAATCCTAGATAAACCCATGCATGAATGCCTGGGGCCTTATTCTCAGATCGACTTAAACTTAAACTTAACTTAAACTAAGTAAAAACTAAGTATTTACTTATATTTTTATTTGGTACGTATACTTAATATTAACTTGATTTTATTTGGCACAAGCGCGCTTCGCTTGCTTGCGATGCGCGGCTGTGGTCACCATTGATTAATTATAAGGGAGATAACATCTCTAAATACGTCTGTCCTACTGTTATAATCGATATCGCACGAAAAATCACAAAATTTGTCAATTTAAAAAATTTTTGATGCGTAATAATGACGTCATAACAGAGTGATGAGTCATCATTTTTTATGATAGTTGCATCATATGTGAGATATATTAATATACATATTCTATTAAAATTTCAGCCTTCTATCGCCTAAAATGGCGTTATAGTCGAAAAACAGAAATTTCTAATTATAAAAAAAGGTGACAATGACGTCATAATTCCATGATGAGTCGACATTTTCGTATGAGCTCAGAACTTACTGGAGCCATCGCCAAAAGACTCCCACATGCCAAAAATCAGCTTTCTGGGCCTGACAGTTTCTTCAATCAATTCGTTATATATATACTACACTGCCTGAACAAAAGTATTCGTACACCCCATAATTCCCCACACAAATAGTTATAATACTGATTTATTTAGCGAGTCAAGGTATTTAATTGGTTCAAATTCGAATTCTCCATATTCGAATTACTCACTTCTTAATCTTTCAACTTGTTTACACTCTCACAAGGTTAAAATTTTTCAAACTGTGCCACCTCATACCACCGATGCCATCATATACAATGGTGATCACTCGCGACATGTGGCATAGGAAAGCAAATGCTGAAAATACTTAATCTTGAAGAGTAATTAAGTTGAAAACTTATAAAGTGGGTAATTTGAATGTGGAGAATTCGAATTTGAAGTCAAATTAAGTGTATCTCTTACCAATTAAATACCTTGACTCGCTAAATAAATCAGTATTATAACTATTTGTATGGGGAATTATGGGGTGTACGAATACTTTTGTCCAGGCAGTGTACTATATATATATATATATATATATATATACATAGGCGTCGGAAATGGGCCCGCCCGGCCCGAAGGCTCCGGGGTCGGCCCAATCGATTCCGGGGCCGCTACATTCACGGCATAATACATAATACTGCCTGATACACGGTTCTAGGACTTTGGGAATGTATCGGGTAAGCTTTTACCCAGCCAGGTAGGCCCTCCGGGCGTATCCGACCCATAACCGACGATGCTGGGTAGAACCGGGTATAGTCCGGGTAGGGCCGCCCGGCCCATGGCGGGTGGCCGGGTGGGTCCGACGCCTATGTATATACAGTAGAACTCGGTTAGTACGTACTCGGGATAATGACGTACTTCGGCTTAGTACGTACTCATTTCTCTGAACCAAAATTCATTTATTATATAGATTCCTATGTAATATCACTCGGTTAGTACGTACTTACGGATAGTACGTACTATTTCCGCTTCCCGGAGGGGTACGTACTAACCGAGTTCTACTGTATATACATATATATAAACATTAATCGAGTTTTAATAGTAAGGATACTTAGTATTGCATAAATTTCTTACAGATCAAGTAGACAGATCAATTCTATTCAAGACCAGAGTGAGTTACAAAATACAAATCAGCTGTCTGTTCGAGAAAGGTAACAGGATCAGGATTAGGCTCAGAGAGGTTATTTCCATACATGCCAAGTCTATTGAACTGCTTGAGAGTTGGAATGAGGTGAGTGAGATAGACACAAGATTCGGATTTCAGATTACACCACCGTACGTATAAACATCTAATGTTAGGATGATACAGCAGTCCTCTACATAGGCATAACATCCCAGATTCAGAAAGTGGGACTCTACGTAGATGCAAATAGAGTAAGCAGCTGAATTGACTCACTGCTCTACCTAATAGAATGACGTCGTCTTGTAGTAGGTTAGTGTTGTATAGCTGAAAAACTCCACTAAACCAGTACAGGAGATTAGAGATAGGAACACTTCTTCACAGTTGTTTCCGATTTTGTTCAGACAATGTAACCTCAACCCTTTGAGTGTGCGTGTGCTAGTATCTAGCAGTTGTATGAGATATTCCTGATGTCTGTAGTCTGTAGGTTCCTTATCAGGATCTAGTTGTAGATAGTTGAGGTTGGAGAGACTGATACGAGGTAGCAGTGAGTATGGATCTGTACCAGCATGTAGTGTTATCTCCTGTAGGTTGGAGAGTCGAGGTAAGACAGTTTCTAACAGCAGCATATATTCAGTAGGAATAAAATAGAAGTATACACCTGTCAGCTGCGTAGTGCTATTGAGACGTGGGAGCAAGGTCTCGTACTCACTGGCGGGGTTGGAGTAATGAGGATAAATGTAAAGGTCATCAGTAGAATTGAGCTGATTAGCTAACTGCTGCAGACACTGAGGTGTGAATTGAGTCATCTTTAAGCACAAACTTGAGAATGGTTTGAAGGTAGAAGCAAGTGACACATCATCAGCTGATTCAGTGTCAGTGAGGTTACAGTTTGTAAGTGCTAAACTAATCTTAGTGCCTAATGGTAGCTGACACTCTCGGATGGCTTCACTGTAAGCTGTTAGAGTAGAATAGTCTTGATCATCTAACTCCATAGCTAAATAGGTGAGAGTGTGGGAAGTCAGTTGAGTCAGCAATGCTCTGAATTGAGGTAATGTGACATAATCTGAGTGGAAATAGATGAGCTGGATAGAGTGCAGGAGGCGTAGAGATTTCACGAAGCACTCCCACTCATTGGGAAGAGTGGCGCTAGTGAAGTAGAAGTATAGTGACGGAGGTAGGAATGCTCTGAAACAAGGAAAGGTGTCGTAATTTGAATCAGAGTTTGACTCAAATAGCAGTGCAGACAAACTCAAATATTTCTCTGTAAATTCTGTCCAGCCCATAATGGAATTCATTGGTATCTCAAATGTGGTAGTTATAGGATAATTGTATCGATAGCACATTGGCATATTCATCATAGCAACGGGACTGTTGGGATGGTATTTGTATAAGATATACAAAACGCGGAGACCCGAGTCAGACAACAGACCGCAGAGGAATCGCACCATCATACGGAACAAGGTAAAATTGTCGTTGGAATTCACGATGTAGCGGACACTGGCGCACTGATCGCCCCACGAGCACTCACTCAGCCAGAACGAACCAACGAACTCTTGCATGGTCAGGTGTGCAAACGACCACACCTTCGTCACAACACCCATGCTGTCCTTCTGCAGGTGCTCTAGCACCAGACCGAGGCACTGACACTCTCTCAATTTTTTGTCCACAAGGAGAGTCACATGCGCGGAGGAGGTCAGTTGACGAAAGGCCACCCCCTGGTACGCTATCTCTCCGATGCTGCGAAGACACACTACCACATCCGGATGCATCAGGGAGAGAGTGGGTCTCTTCTTTCCCATCATTTGAAGTCCCATGCGGTACAGCTGCCGACGGATCAGGTACACGCTGAGTTGGGTGTAGAGTTGAGTGAGGGTTTGAGCGCTCACTTTGTCCAAATCTCGGACGAGACTGGCGAAGAGAGAGGCATTTACTGGTACCAGTGACAACTGATCTATCTCGTTATGGAGGTAGAGGAGTCTCTTCCACTCCTTCATTTTATCCTCGCCTTCATTCTCCAGCTGCTTTTGGAAGTAGAGGTCTCTATTCTCAGGTGAGAACCCCAGCACATGGTAGAATCGATCGATGCGGAGTGAGTGTATAGAGGAGATGTCAGAGTAGGCACCCGGTCTGCTGGTCAGGATTATGGTGCAGTGAGAGAGGGTACGACGAGTTAGGAGGAGGAAGAGAAGTGTCTTCTCGAAGGGAACTTCTCTCACGAACTCGTCCATGCCGTCCAGTATGAGCAGTAAATCCTGTCCGTCTGATTCGACGAGGTGCTGCGCGAGATCGAATGTCCAGCTGGGACCGACTGGCATTCCCAAGCAGAGCCACTGTTGGATGAATTCTGAGTTGATTGGAAGTTTGGAATCAATGCGGGAGGTTTCCATGTCGTGCCAGTCAGGAGTACGACAAGGGATTGAGATTGAATAAATGAATTGAGACAACTGTCCCTTGCCAAATCTGAGAGCGGTCATGTGGCATAAGAAGGTTTTGCCACTGCCAGGGTTCCCTATCACGCACCAGATCTCTGCCTGGGACGGGTCGTACTTCTTCATTTCTTCTGTGAAATCGACTGGCACTACTTCCACTTCATTATTCGAGATCTTTCGGAGGAAGGCGATCTCGTTATAAGTGGTTTCATCCTCCACGCTAATCATGGGCTTCTGCTTGATTATGGTCAGTGGGACGTAGACGGATTCTAAGTCAACAAGGTCTTCATCGTCTATTGCCTGTTTCACTTTCTTGTTCTGAGTTGTGGCGAACTCTCTCAGACTCTTTTCCCATCTGAGCAAGTCCTTTGCATGAGCATCCACTTCTATTTTCAGTTTCTTGATGAACTGGTAGTCAGACATGTTTGTGAATAGAAACTTATGCTTGGCTATTCTCTTCGCTAAATCTTCCCTTCTTAGATCTCGCATCAATGCTATAAGCTTGTCTAAGTTGGCTGTAAAGACATTCATTTTTAATAATGTTGTTATTTTCGCTTCAAATTTTAATTCAGCGTCTATGTCCATAATTAACCATTCTTGTCTCTGAATATCAGATTTTAAAAGGTTCAAAAGGGATTTCAAGGATAGTTCTTTTTCCCAGAATCGATCTTTGGTAACTGGCTGTTCAGTGGATAGCCAGGGTAGCTTCCTCGCCAATGGCACCAAATCGTGTCTTCCGATGGAGGCAAGGCCTTGATCGAATGAGTAGCTATCGTGTCCGTCCCAACGTTTCAGTGTGAAGAATAATTCGAATCCTTCTGTGATATCCTCAAACATCCCAGCTGGCGGCTTTAGATATTGTATGAGGCATTTGATGTTGTTGGAAGTTAATTCTGCTGTTAGTTCAGTTTTCACTCGAACTTCGTTTGAATCCATCTTTAAGTAGAATATAAAAAGAGGAGTAATGATAAAATTAAACAAATGCAAAGTAATGGTAAAGTATGATATCACAGGGCCGTAGGATGCGGTGCGGCAGGTGCGGCATGGGTCGCGTACCATACTTAATCCATTTAGTGCCAAATTTAACGATACAGCCCTCGAAAAACATCGCCTGACATAAAAAAAATGGTAAAAATTTTTATTGTTAATTCCATTGTATTACTGAGTGGTCTACCATCTAATCGTACTTGTTGGACGGTATTTATTTTGATTTTTATGAGTTGACCCCCTAAAGTTTAGTGTTACTAAAAAATTGAAAATTATTAGTAGTTTTTCGGCGCATTCATTAATTAGTTTCTTACTTATCTGATATTTTTTTAATGATCAAAATTGTTTTGGCTCCTTTATAGATATAAAACAAAAATTTAGAAAAAAAGGCATATAAAAACCAATCAAAATAGCTCTATGAAGGACTTCATTTCTAAAATGCTCGGGAAATGGCCGCTGTGATATTAGCTATTGTGTCCAAAATAGAATTTTGATCATTTTTTTAAAAAAATGTTCAGATCTGACTATTTGTTCGTAATTTATCGTATACAAGCGCGCTTCGCTTGCTTGGGCTGCGCGGCTGGCGGACACTTTGTGTCTGCCGGAGGCTCCCTTCGGTCGCCTGGAGGTGACATTGGTTAATTATAAGGGAGATATCATCTCTAAATATGTCCATCTTAGTTTTAAAATCGAAATCACTCGAAAAAACACCAAATTTGTCAATTTTTAAAATTTTGATGAGTAATGATGACGTCATAGCAAAGTGATGAGTCATCATTTTTTGATGATAGTTGCATCATATGTGAGACGTGTTAGTATACAGATTCTATTAAAATTTCAGCCTTCTATTTCCTATAATGGCTGAGTTATGCCCGAATAACTGTGTTGCTTAACTTTTTAAAATGTGACAATGACGTCATAATTCCATGATGAGTCGACATTTTGGTCTGAGCTCAGAACTTACTGGAGCCATAGCCAAAAGACTCCCACATGCAAAAAATCAGCTTTCTACGCCTGGCAGTTTCTTCAATCAATTCGTTACAGATATATATATATATATATATATATATATATATATATATATATATACAAACATTAATCGAGTTTTAATAGTAAGGATTATGGGTAAAGAGTTCGGACATTATACCTCTCTATGGTCCCGAAAGAGGTCGATGTCGAATGTTAAAAACTATTGAATATATATAATCCTTACTATTAAAACGATTAATGTTTGTTTGTTTGTTTGTATATACACTAACCGGACAAAAGTATTTGTACACTATTCTTCCCCATACAAGTACGTCGTACTAAATTGATCTTTTCATGAAGGGAAAAGTATTCAAACTCTAAGAGCTATTAAGAGTCTGATTTAAGATTCGAAATCTTCACATTCGAATTAGTAATAGTTGAAGATTTCTGACAAATGGCTCAACCCAATGAGTACAATTATCAACCTGTGCCACAAGGGGTAGTGATAAAAAGGGACATATGTAGCACAAGGTGGCAGTGATTGATAATTTGAAATAATTGGGAATTAGTAATTGATTAGAAATATCCTACAATAACTAATTCGAATGCGAAGATTTCGAATTTGAAACCCGATTAGTTGTATCACTTACCGTTTTGGAGTTTTAATCTTCATGAATAGACCCATTTTAGTATTAAATGCACGTAAGATAATGAAGTATGCAAATACTTTTGTCCGGGTAGTGTATATATATATATCTGTAACGATTTGATTGAAGA
>OY725496.1:3263722-3501633 GCA_963281255.1 Aphrocallistes beatrix
GCCTTCCTCATTAGCTTTATATTTTTGTCGTTTTGCAGGCTTTTCTCCAGTAATAAATTTAGCCTGTTTTACTTCGACAAGTCCTTGCTCTCGCTTCAATGCATTGATGAAACGCCAAATGTTGGGGTGGTAACATCCGATTGTAGCATTGTATGAGCGATGCCAAGCTTCAACTGCGTTAGTATGATGTTGTTATTTGTCATTATATCGATGAATAGGGTTTAAAAGAATCCATGTGTGAAAAATAAAGAAATCATGCAATTGCATTGCGTAATTCCTGAATGGTTTTAGATGTTAATTTGTGGTGATTCTTTTACAATCCAACTTAATTTTTACCGAATCGTCCATATACTGAGTACACAAGTACCTATATGTCCACGTACCTATATGTCCACGTACCTATATGTCCACGTACCGTACTGTCCGTATCCCACTAGAAGGTACGAGTGTGAAGTTAGCAGCGAGGTCTAGCAGCGAGATGTGAGCACGACTTACGGCTTAATTTCTCAGTCAATTCTGCATCAATCATAGTCAAACTTGTCCTGTGAAATAATCTAGTATGGGGGTTTACTATATTATGATAGATAGTGTATATCACCTCTCCTCATCCCACAATGACATCCTCATCCCACAATGACAAAATACTTAATAAACATAGTGATAACTACGTGAGAATATGAAATTGTACTTGTCAAATAGAGAACTCATTATCTATGTTGTATTAACGAGATTCGACTGTATTTTCATTGAGAAATATCTGTCTAGTATCTATCTACGTACATACTACGTACCATATTAACGCACTGAAGGGGACCCACAAATCGTACTTATTATCCGATATTTCGTCTTATCCGTGTTCGTGTTAACCGGAGTTCGTTTGTATATATTTTGCCATAGATTAGGTTGGGGAATCAAAACGTGTACTTCTTATCCGATTGTACTCCTTATCCGTGTTCGTATTAACGAGAGTCGACTGTATATTCTTATCTGAAGATGATGTTGTAGCTTTATTAATATAGACATCGTTTTCAAAAGTTTTTTGTTTATTTTGTAATTGATTAGTTGCATTTTACTTTTTTGATCTCTTCACAGTTTTTCTTTTACAATCATCAACTTCACTCTTTTTCGGGATCTTACAAGTATTAAAATAACTTTTTTTATTGTTCTTTCGTCTTTTCCACACTTCCTCCATTAGACTATCTTTACTATGAGTACAACTTTTCTGCTTACCTTTGAACTTAAAAATGAAAATTCAAATGCTTTCTGTCTAGCGAATATCCCTTCACGTAGTTTTCTGATGAAGTCTGCTGATCTTAATTTTACTTCATTAGCCAATAGTTTTTTTTCACGATTCTCATCCAGTTTTCCACTATAGCGTTTGAACATCTATTGCCTTGCTGACATGATGGTAATAATCGTGCTAGAAAATTGCCTGTCCATAGGGGACAAATGGGCATATAATGAGTTGTTAGGAAGTCTGCCCATTTGGGGTGATAAAAGAAATTGTTGTCTTCTAATTGAACAGAATCTGGGTATCTATTTTGTAATTCAGAAATAAAAACTCGACATCTATTTAAGGAATTGGTGAAGTATTTTCCAAAAGGAGACTTATTCTTGTAAGTAAAACTGTCTCCCAAGTAATTGGGGGTTCCTCGTCAAAATCTTTGATAAAATCAATATCAAGATCTATTTGCTCTTTCTCGAAACTAATGATACTTTGAAGCTTTGTGATATAAACTTCGACTTCTGGATAGATTTTCCTAGTTGAACAGGAGATAATTAAGGCGACAAAAATTTGATTTATTTCTTCGAATGATTCGCAATCAATAATTCGAGCCATTACGAAAAGAATTATCCTTTTGGTTTCCTTAGGTATTTTCATTATGCGATCAAGTTTGAAGCTGAATCGGTGCATAATATGTGCAGAGCATAAATGTATTATTGTTTTAGAATAAATCGTTGGGAAGTTATTGGTTGCATTCATTTTCCAACAAGAAGTAAGGTACTCCTCAAGACTTATTTGGTTAAAACTTCGACATGTGCTGTGTAGCATAGCCCAACTAAAGTCTATTTCTATGTGAGCAGGATTGAATTGTTTATTGAGTATTTTATTTGCATCATATAACCACTTGCTCAAGAAATGAGATATCTCCACATTCGTATGGTCGCTTAGCATTTCTGCAAGTGGAATGGGACTAATTTTAGCCTCTGGATGTTTGATGGTGATTGCATAGTATTGAAACGTTTTCTGTTCTTTATCGAGTTTACGAACCACAGAACCGGTTGCATCTAAATGTAGGGTAATATTGCCCCAATTAAAATGTTTTAAAATAAGTATTTGATCCTCACTATACATGTGAACAACAACAGGCTGTCTTGATATGCTTTGAATATAACCGTTAATTTTGTTTCCTTTAATTGAGACATCATAAGTTTGTTTTGTATTCACGATATCAAGCCACATATCAGAACTAAAACGATCTTTGGCTAAACCTTCCGCTTTTATCTTTCGAACAACAGCTTGTGTCTGTAAATGATTGAAATTCACACAATTTGCAACTAAAACACTCTGCAAATTAGCAAATTGTTCATAATGGTAATACAGTTAAGGTCGCTTATTATGAACCCGCTTAATATGAACATTCGTTTATTATGAACTAACCTCCTGGTCCCAATTTCATTTTTTAGATTGGATTTGTATTGAATCAAGTTCGCTTAATACGAAGTATCTCTATTAAGCCCACCATACACGATGCAACTTTGTTGCATGCAAATGTTGCATGCAACAAAGTTGCATCGTGTATGTTAAAATTCCATGCAACATTGTTGCATGCAACAATGTTGCATCGTGTATGGTAGTATTTTTCATGCAACAAATGTTGCATGAAACAAAGTTGCATCGTGTATGTCGAGTATTGCATGCAACAATGTTGCATGCAACCTGTTGCATGGAAATAGAACATGTTCTATTTTCATGCAACATTCTGCATCAAAATTATGTTAATTATTACGATAACGATATAACGATAAGCATTATCAAAGATACGATCAAGCCATTAAAATAGACAATAGAAAGTCATTTTTATTGAATACGTCATTCAACAATCAACACACACAAATTAATAAATTATCACAGGATTGTGCAAAATAGTAATGCTTTTTGAGACACGTATCCAGATGTAGATACGTGGTACGGTACCGTATAATACATATAAATAGCTGAATATAAATAAATATATGTCTACTTTAATCGTTTTTGTGGAGGAAATTAGTTCTGTAAATAAACGTAATATTTTTTATACCTGTGGCAAAACCTTTTTATTGGAGCGATGATAAACTAGGAACCCTGATAGATATGTACCAAGAGAGAATTTATCTTTATAATACAAAACATAAAGATTACTTCAATAGAGATATTAGGAACGACGATACATTTTTTACCATTATGTAAAAATGCAGAATAAATTTGATGTAATTAGTTCAATTTAAACAAAATATTCCACAAATAGGTATATAGAATCAAAATTATTAAATAAGCACAAATTTCAGGCAACAATATTGCATGCAACTATGCTCCACGAAAAATTGTTGCAAGCAACTTGTTGCATCGTGTAATAATGAACAGATTTTTTGGTCCCCTGGTGGTTCACAATAAGCGACCCTGACTGTATGCAGAAGAACTTTGATATTTTTTGTCTTGCTTGTTCTCTTAACTCTCCAGAGAGGTGACGAGAAAAATACGTTTTTTGGTCATAGTGTTAGCTATAAATTGAACCCTTGGCCAATAAGTTCACTTTTACATCTATTTCATCATTCGGTTCTTTGTCAATCCAAATTCTAAATGACATACAATCTTGGAATTTACAATTTCCTTCAGCAATCAAAAAGGGACAAGTTTCAAATTCTCGGTTGATCCGGTGATAATTGAATTTAATTACACATAGGGGATACAAGTTGGCAAGTTTCTGGTTAAGCACATTAGTCCATTCTAAATACAACTTCTTATCGTTATTTTGGGGTTTTATATTTCTCCATTCATTATTGCTAAGAGAAAATTCCTTAAGTTCAAGTCTAGGCTAAATGTCCACTCTTTGCTGTCGCATGTAGATGGTGATAAATAGTGAAAATAGTATCATCTGGATCATCGTCCATTGATTCCAAAGAAGATAATGATGATGACTGTGAATCTGATAGTTTATTATTATAAGTTTGCTCGCTATCTTGATCGGAAATTCGATAGAAACCTTCAGAATTTCGAATCTCACAATTTAGAGATTTGTCTGCAAACATGGAATTTTACATTAAATCATTATTCAGTTTAGAAACGGAAGGAGATACGGAAATCTTTTTTTCTGATTTAATTTGTCAAGACAAATTGTTTTATATCGTTTTTTAATATTAAAGCGATTATTATGCCATATCTGCCAAATTTTTCCTCTTTGCATTTCTCTCTCGACTGTTTGCAAACATAAAAAATATATTAAACGATAACCTTAGTTAAAAGTAGATATATTATACATTTACTTAGAAATTGATAGAAATTGATAAACACCAAAAAGTATTAGTGTAAAAATCACATCAAATTTTATTTACGCCATCACATTAAACATTAATATGGCAGACCAATGAAAAATTAGCTATCAGTCGATTGATTGGAGGATAACGATTAAGAGAAAAATATGCTAGAAAACTTAACTAATTGATTTTAATCAGAAATACTACGTACTTAATTAAATCCAAGGGACCAACATTCCTACTTAGAAATACAGGGATTATTGATTATAATTTTTCCTTACCAGAAAGCTGAGGTCCAGGATTTGCTTCAATATCACCACAAATGTAGTAGTAATTGAAGAGGAGATTTAACCGAAAAAGGTTTAACAATTGCCTGTATACGACAATTTGTCAGCATAATAATAGATGAGATACGAAAAATGAACAGAAATTGATGTTTGATAAATGACAAGAAAATAAATTGTTATGGAATGGCATACCCTTGAATAAATAGCCAAATATAAACACTAAGAAAGTGTTTTAAGACATAACAATTGGAAACAGTATAAAATCGAAGCCATTCAAAAATTCGAGAATTAGAAGACATAATTTGAAGGATAACATAGATATTGTTTCCCGAGTTTACTATAGAATACCCAGCATTTATATGGCTTCACTTGCATAGAAAATGGCTGGGAGACATCCGCGATATCAGTCGGCACTCTAGCTACGATTTAAAAATTAGGTAACTAAATTATTTTCCAAATTACAACCTTAACGTTGTATGCAGTCAGGGAGTCAGAAAAGAAATTTGAGGAGGCGTGATATAGAGTCGTGCTCGAAATTGTCTATGGGGATTTTGTATTGGAAAATTGCAATGTCATTGTGGGATGAGGAGAGGTGATATACGTTAACTATCAGAATGGAGGAAAGCCCCATACTAGATTATGCTATATAACAAGTTCGACCGTGATTAATACATAATTGACTGAGGAATTAGGCCGTAAGTTGTGCTCACATCTCGCTGCTAGAGCTCGCTGCTAACTTCACACTCGTCTGGAAGGTATATAAAATTCAACTCATTTCATCAAATACTAATTAACTTTATTATATACAATTAATTAGCGAAAAAATATAATATTGCTATTAATGGCTGAAAATGAAGACCTTAATTCTCCAACTTTCTCGGGGAAGTTGACCAAAAAATGACTGCACCTGTGAAGGGACGTTATCCTGGGCAGAAGAAGTGGATGTGTTGCATTATTGTAAAGAATGCAAAGTTAATCCGGCCCTAATTCGAACCATACGCTTTAATAATAAGGATGAATTTCCATCACTAAAGGAGTTCTAAAGAATGCAGACCTGGAAGGGAGGCATAGGTCCACTCAAACAAGCGTGTCATCTTCAGTCAGTTGAATATGCGAAACTATTGCGAGGTGAAAGAGAGCACTGATTGACACGATGGCCGAACAGGCGATTACCCGGAAGGCGAAGAAAGAGGAGGATACGAATGTGTATGTTAAAAAGTACATGAGAGTCGCTTATTGGTTATTTAAATATGAAATAGCCCACACAACCAATTTCGAGAGACTTGTTAGTCTAATTTGTTTGTATGAGGAAGACTTTTGCCATTTTCTCAGACCCGTGCTATTACAGCTACCTATCGCCCAAATTTCTTAAGCTTATGTCCAATATCTTAGATAAGAGGACAGCGACTCTAATCAAACGATTCATTTCCCTATTCTAAGGGTGGACATTACTGTTAGATGAAATGTCTCTTCATGAACAGTCGTTATTAGGATTATATGCTAGATTCAGTCATTAAACCAATGGAAGAAATGATATAATGTGTACCGAGCAGGGCCGTAGCAAGCTCATGAAAAGTGGTACGGCCATTCTTGGTGGATCAGACCGATCGTAGCGAGCAACCATATGGGGTCTTGCGGGCT
Organism: Aphrocallistes beatrix; assembly: GCA_963281255.1. Classification (NCBI taxonomy): domain Eukaryota; kingdom Metazoa; phylum Porifera; class Hexactinellida; order Sceptrulophora; family Aphrocallistidae; genus Aphrocallistes; species Aphrocallistes beatrix. The sequence continues at coordinate 3,270,166 of OY725496.1, forward strand.
TGCCCGCCACAAATATTTTGAACCTTATAGGCTCAAATATCGATATCAGCAGTTCTTATCAAGCAACAATAGTTCATTTTTGTAAATATTAGTGACAAATGTTGTAATTATTCCAACATATTACCTAAATTATATTTTAGAATATGCGAACTAATTAGAAATCTTTAGAAAACTATAATATAAATGGGGGCAGACTATTAGGTATTTAGGTTCACTTATTGAATACAAAATCATTAAGATGTAAGGGCCGTAAAAGTGGTACGACCATGGCCGTACCAGCCGTACCGGTTGCTACGGCCTTGGTACCGAGTGCAAGTACTAAGGCTATTGATATTTTGATTGCAATAGAAATGTTTCTGCGAGAGCGAGATCGAGATAAATATGATTTTAAATGTGTATAATTTGATGGGACTGCTAACATGAGTCATATTAGAGTATACGGTCTAATGAAGACTTGAAGATTGCCTAACCTCATCTTTCAACACTGCAGAGCTCACCACAAATTCTTTAATAATCCTAATAAATTAAAAAAGATTATTAAAAGGATTTTCCCTAAGGAAAAGCGATCCAACTAGTTGAAATAGCACCTACTTGATGGCTTTCTTTAGGCATATGCTACGCACCAGAGTTGCACGCGGGCCGTGCGGGCCGAATATAATAGTTTGCGGGCTCCGCGGGCCGGAAATCTTGGCAGGACTCCCCGCGATGACAACCGAGACGATGTTTCTAATTGTCACGAGGTACCAATTAAGGAATACTTACGTAAATGGAACTTTGTCAGTTTCCACTTATTTGTGTTTGCAGAAACTCTCACATAAAAGGATTTCCTAAGTGTAGTCTACTTATTATGTTTATAGTTAGTAACTTACAAAGCGGGCCAAAAATATTTATGCGGGCTTCTTGCGGGCCGCGGGCCGGGTTAACTTAAAATTGCGGGCCGCGGTTACAAATTTCGGCCCGCGTGCAACTCTGCTACGCACTAACTGCCGCGCACTCGGTTAACAGAAGAAAATCTTTGATCAGTCAGTCGATCTGTGTTATTCTATAAATATCTTACATATTAAAATGCTAGAATTTTATTGTTGTTTGTCCGAATTGATTGAAGAATTGGCAAATCGTAGAGATATTGTGACGCGAACGCGAACAATAACAATAAGGTTTATTGTGTATAGAAGAAATACCAATAAGTTTAGTATACCCTAAATAACCTAGGATCTACTATTGAACTACAATGATAAGTGAGAACACTAAGGTTCTCTAAAACTACTTGAATGTTACAATATGACAATTGGCATGTAGGTGATTTATTAAATTGTGAGTCTAGGGTTAAGTTCGAAGATCTAAGCGAAATTTTCACACTTAGCAATAAAAATGTTATGTACAAGTATATAGTTTCACACCCGTCTATATGTATTTTCACACCATTTGGCGAATTTTGGAAAATATGCTAGAGACTAGCTTCCAACGGTTGACATGGATTTTTAGGGGGTGTAGATCTTGATTCTTGAATATCTTATTTCTGAACCATATGATAAATTTTTTGTTTACTTTTGTTTACAATAGATACCTAAAATAAACAAATCTCAAAAAGATATTAGAAACGGGGAGCCTGCACATGTCAGAATTTGGAGTTATGATTTTGTCAGAATATCTAGTTCTGCACATGTCAGAATCGGCTATTATAGAGTTCTGCACATGTCAGAATCGGTTTTCTAGAGTTCTGCACTTGTTAGAATGTAATTTCTATAGTTCTAGTAAATGCAACTCGACCACCTCGTCACGAAATTAAAATGCCACTTTCAGACTCAAATGGACACTATTCCGAACATAAAATGCCCCTTTTCACACCTTTATTTTACATATTACTCTCGAAACTGCTCACTTTCGCTCTTCCATTCATTCTAAAAAGAAATAAAATGCCACTCAACCACCCTCCCACGAAACTAGAGTAGAACTTGACTCCCATTCTAACAAAGTCATAACTCGATAAAACTGATTCTGACATGTGCAGAACTCTATAATAGCCGATTCTGACAAGTGCAGAACTAATTATTCTGACAAAATCATAACTAGAAATTCTGACATGTGCAGCTCCCCCGACATCCCATTAGAAACTAGCTTTCTACTGTTGACCTGTGATTTTCGAGGCGTGGATTTCTGATATTGCATTATCGAATCTATTGATTCTGAATTTGTTGATATCCCCAGCGACTAAGCGAACACTTTTATTCGCTAGCCGCGCTACGCAAGTACGCGGAGCGCGCTTGTTTATATTAAATCCACATATATTGAAAATTACTATTCGCATGCGAATAAGCTATTATTCGTGTATGCGAATAAGTAACAATTACGAATGAGTGTGAAGTTGGCAGCGAAATAAATTAACAAAATCGAGCACACTTTAACACGCTATAATTGCAATTCCAGGACACGTAGAGAGGTGTCATTTGGAATATAACAATACTAGCCTAGGAGGTTTCTGTCATTTCAGCGACATCCCAGTATAGTATGTATTTCCTATCTCCACACCTAAATTATTGCACAACAATACTTTCATTACAATATGCTAAAGTCTACTAATATGAAAGATTACTAACTAGATATTAGCCATACAGCTGCTATTTCAAACTGATTTCTAAACTTTTATCTATGTAGAGCTAGGGAATATCTCATTGAATTGGATCAAATTCTTCTACGTAACTTTCAGTCATTACATTCTTCACTGTATTGACTTTTGTCACTGGTTGAAAATGACTGAAGAATAAACGTAAATACGACCTCTTCTCAGTTAAATCATGTACATTTTGCTTGCCATTGAATCCATATCCTGAAAATTTGTTCCAACAACGAAGTACATCTTTAAGTACGAAAATATCCGTTTGAAGGAGTTGAGCTGCTAAAAACAATTCTAAGTCGGTCCCCCACGACCCTACTCTATCCATCATACTTACAGAAATATATTCTTCTATGGTATTACATTGTTGCTCAGGAAGTAAATCGCAATGCGATGTGCAATAGTTTGTACATTCGGTTCGATATTTATTTTTCATATTCTTAATTAATAACTCCCTAAATTCTTTATGATAATGATCTGAACCAGTTACAACATAAGATAACGAACTAAAAAGACAATTTCCATCTGGAGATACTCGCTTTTCCTTTGAAGGGGCTAACTTTCTAATTTCTAAACTTTTATCAAAAGCCTCATTTTCATAAATTACACCGCTTACATATGTAAACATGAATTCTTTACATTTCTGGCGTTGCCAATCAAGTAACAGGAGAAAATTGTCCATGATCATGAAAAATAACATCAGTTGAATTTTTTACTAGATCGAAGATACTGTCATCACTTTGCACATCATTGGAATTTATTTCAGATATTTGTACATTCTTAATCGGTTTCCCTCTTCTTATTTTCTTTTTTCGCTTAGGTTTAAATGTAAGGTTTTTTTGTTTCGTATTATTTCATTAAATTTTGTTTTGGACAATTGACATTGTTTGAAATAACTTCGCTTTCTTTTGCGTCGTTCCCAAATTTCTTCGAATTGTGTGTTGTCTTTTTCCCTATTTATCTTGGTTCTTTTCAACAATTTGCTGCTAATTTGAAGAAAACCAAAATCAAATGCTTTAATTCTACCACAAATCCCTTCATAAATTCGTCTAATTAAATCACCAGGTCTCAGTTTTATTTCGTCTTTCAAAATATTATGCTTAACAATTTTAATCCAATTTTCCACAATCGAGTTTGTAAAAGTGACGTCTAACTTTCCAGGGAACAAAGTCGGACCAATAATCACCCCGGTCCATAAAGGACATATTGGCATATAATGTGTTACCAAAAACCCAGGCAAATCAGGTAAATAATATCTGTGGTTCACTTCTAGAGATATAGTTTGGGGTCGAGTTTGTAAATCTTATACGAAAGATTTACTTTTCTGTAGAATGGAATCAAAATGTTTTCCAAAAGGAGACTTATTTCTATATGTCATACAATCTCCTAGTTCATTAGATAATTCCTCATCAATTTCTGACAAATAATCCATTCCGAGCTCATGATTTTCATTACAGTGAAATATTGCATTCTCAAGCTTTTTTATGTACTGCTCTACTGGGATAAACATGATATGCACAAGGACGTAAATAATTGGTCCACTTCTTCTAGAGTTGTACAACTTGTAATCCGTGCCATTATAAACATCATCACTCGTTTAGTTTCTTTCGTGGGCCTTAATTTATGTTCAATCTTGTAGCTGAAACGGTTCATTATATGTGCGGAGCATATATGAATCATAGTTTTTATACTGTTGCTACCAATTTCCTTTTGGTTAACTTTTTGCCAGCAAGCATCCAAGTATATGTCTCGAGTTTGAGAATTAAAGCAGTTACAAACACTATGCAACATAGCCCAGCTAAAATCTACTTCAACATGTGTAGGAATAATTTCTTTAGTTAATACCTTTTTTACGTTATAGAACCATTTGTTTAAGAAATGACTAATTTCAACATTAGTATGCTCACTGCTTATCATCTCAGCAAGTGGAATGGGAGAAGTTTTAGCTTCAGGATGTCTCACTGTTAAAGCATAATACAATATTTTTTTGTGGAATTTATCCATTTTTCTTACAATTGAACCAGTTGCATCCAAATGCAATATCAAGTTTCCAGGTTGAAGTTTTTTGATAATGCGTATTTGTTCCTCTGTGTGCATATGGATGACAATTGGATATCGAGACACCGTCTGTATGTAACCATTAAGAATTGTCCCTTTAATATTACTATCATATGTCTTTTGAGTTATTATGATATCTTGCCACATATCATCACTCATTCTGCTTTTTGAATCATGTTCTGATTTAACTTTTCGAAGGGCCTCTTGAGATTTCAGAAAGTTCAGATTGCCATGTTCTGCAACATCTAAACTGTTAGATTGTTCAAATTGTTTGTAATGAAAATGACTCGCAGAATTATGAGCCAATTGTCCAGCAACTAAAATCCTTTATTTGCCGGATAATTTTCGCGAAAATGTGGTTATAATATCAAAGTGCTGATAAGAAATAGATCCTGAAACATGTACCTCAACAAAAACATTTTCTGTCGCAGGATTAGGAATATTTTGTATCTGAAATTCATATTTTAAACAGTTTTTGAATTTACAAATTGCTTCTCCAACAAGATACGAGCAGTTTCGGATAGTAGATTTGTTGATACGATGGTAGATAAATTTAATGACGCAAAATGGGGAACATTTTGAAAAATTTTGACTGAAAATGTTTGTCCATTCGGTTTTCAATTGTTTTCCATTTATTTGTGGCGAAATATCGTCCCATTCAAAATATTTTGGATATTCGAATTTGCTCTCGTTTTTCCTTTCAGCAGTTTTGCTTTATATCGAATTATCCAGAAGTGAAAACTTTTCAAATTCACCATAATTGTTTGGGGACGAAATAGGTATAGAGTTACGGTTTCTCTCCTCAGTATGAATATACGTAAAATTTGAATCAGTAGAACTTGTACTAGTACTCTCTAAATTTTCTAGAGTGATACTTTGAGATTTTGGAAGAAGAGATTTTCCAGTTGGAGTGAGAAAATATTTTGCTGAGAATTGTTGAAAATTAATACTAATTGGTAAACTCTGAAGAGGTTTATCAAGTTCATCAGACATTAGTAAACCCAGAAATTCGTGATGAATTTTAGCTTGGTTTTTGCGCCATATGTTCATTATTTTTGCACGTTGACAAGCACGATTTCTCCCAAATATATGTTTAGATAACTTACCCCACAATGAATATGGGTAACGCCAATTCTGGTTCTCTTTTAGATATTTTTCGACGTCAGACCATTTGATTTCCAAAGCAAACAATGCATTCACAATTAGAGATAGCATAGCCTTTCGAGAATTTCCGTCAACTAAAAATCAGTAGATAATAACAATTAGGTTGAAAATAGTTAATATTTAACTTAGAAATTTCTTACCTTGTAAGGATCCAGGGTTGGTTTCAATATCACCACATCGGAGTATCAAAGAACTCATAGCGTGGTAGTTGGAAAAAATATTAATTTAAGATGAAAATAAATACGTATATGATTCGAGAAAGGACAAAATTATAAATAAGATAATTTCAAATGGATAATAATATTACTTATGCTGAGACTAGTTATATAATTACGCATATGATTACGTATATTATGAAGAAGCTCGATATATGTCACTTAATTTGGTAGTTGCAGTGATTTATTAATATAGACGTATTATTACATAATAATTAAGAAATGGCAGACTTCTATGATTTCAAGATATAATGGTTACAAAACGTAATTCGAGAGCATACGATAACAGATTTTAAAGATATCTATTATAATTTGACCGATTACTGATGGTCTGTTGAGCATTTATTTTTAGAATTCGTTATTTGCAGGAGCAGTCTTTATTAAGCAGTCAATATCTATTAACACACTTTGGTATTACTCAGAATGGATACTTAACTCAGTATGTAAGTATAATCATACTTTGCAATCTCATCATGTGCCACTGGGGTGTCAGATTGAAATGAAATGAAATGACAGAAACCTCCTAGGCTAGTATTGCTATATTCCAAATGACACCTCTCTACGTGTCCTGGAATTGCAATTATAGCGTGTTAAAGTGTGCTCGATTTTAAGAAAAGTGAATATTTTATCAAATTTTCCATAATTTTGCAATCTCATCATGTGCCACTGGGGTGTCAGATTGAAATGAAATTAAAATGACAGAAACCTCCTAGGCTAGTATTGCTATATTCCAAATGACACCTCTCTACGTGTCCTGGAATCGCAATTATAGCGTGTTAAAGTGTGCTCGATTTTGTTAATTTATTTCGCTGCCAACTTCACACTCATCAATTACGAATCAGATTCAAGGAACTGTTACACGAAAAATAGACACCCCCAGAATGCCCCCCCCCTGGTCCATATATTTCGTAATATATGAACCCCCCTCGGAGCTGTTAGTTTATAGTGTCCAAGGAATAGGTCGCCTTTTCGGATTTCAAGAATCCGTTGGAATGTGCGTTCTGTGGAATAGCGGGATTGGATGACTAGATTTATGTTATGATCCGTTTGATAAACTGTCCAGGATATAATTATACATAAGGTATAGTATGTAATTGAGAAATCTAGTCAAGTATTCGTATACAGAGAATACAAAGGAATCGAAGGTATACTACAGTACTAACTAGTTGCCCCATCTTTCTGTTGACGTATTTCGCTAGCAGTCGATGAGGACTTTTCTCGAAACCCACTTGAAATCTTGCTCCATGGTACAAAGTCACCATAATATTGCTTTGGTTTTCGTATTCTACTTGGGTATCTCCTATTTTCCATTATGTTTGATGCTGGTGCACTTTCATCTTGACTGGTGGGTTCGAAAGGATCGATTTCTTCTCCACCTCCTGAATAAGTGCTTCTCCTAGTCCTGGCCTCTTCTTGAAACATGTTCCCATCCTGTTTCATCGCTTTGTCTAATTCTCCGTCGGTATTCCCATTATCAGGAATTTCCTTATTCAAATGATGGTTTGTATATATGTTAGGTTGTACTGGAATCATTGTAGGAACATAGTATTCTTTACATCGGTCCAGGTGGACCCATTTTTTGATAACTCTTGGCCTACGGCCTCCACTGTTTTCCCGAATCATACCTCCAATTTTCAGTTTTACGTCGGGACCCTTTCTATCTAGGACCTCAAACGGTCCGTTGTACCTTGGATCTAGTGAATCCTGTCTGGTCTCATTACGGAGCATGACTTGGCCTCTTTTTTGTATTTTGGAAGTCACTCTCTTTTCGTTGATACGTTCCCTGGCTCTGCCGAGACTTCGTTCGATATTTTCTCTGGCGATCTCATTCAGTTGAGCCTGCTTTATCCTTAGCTCACGGAGAAATTCTCCATGAGAATTTCTGGACGTGGCGTCGAGACTTTTGCACCATGTGCCAATGGGTGATCTGGGCTGTCTCCCGTAGGTTAGCATCAGAGGTGAAACTTTGCTTGAAGCATTCTCCATTCCATTACAATAGAATCCCGCCTCAGTTAAAAGAGCGGGCCATGATCCTTTAGGTAGGTTTCGATCAAGCATAAGGCACGACAACACTTGTTTAACGAACCCAATGTTTCGCTCAGCCATACCATCGCACTGAGGATGGTATGGTGTAGTATGTCGCTTTTCAATTTTCAATGATTTGCAGAACTCTCTGAACTGCTCTCCATCTAGCTGCGCTCCTTGATCAGTCACCACTAATTCTGGAACTCCGTGTCCGCGATAAATCCATCCCTGTTGGAAGGCTACAATTATGCTATCAACTGTTTGATCATGTAGTGGGACTAGCTCAATCATTCGAGTGAATAAGTCAACGATCAGCAGAAAATATCTAAATTCGCCATCCGCCCAAGGTAGCGTTCCAAAATCCATCCCCACTGCGGAACCTGGTTGATCCTTAAGAGTTTTCATCGACTCTATCGGCTGTCCAGAAGAGTTTGATGGTTTTACTCGTTGGCACACCACGCATTGGCGACAATAGATTTTCGCATCTCTAGCCATTTTATTCCAAAAATAGTTGCGTCTCAGAGATTGGATTGTACCAGCCCGTCCGAAATGTGCCTGCGAATGTACCTTCTCGAGAACAGTTACTTGCATATCTTTTGGAACTACGATACGATTGTCAAATAGAAGTGTCTCTCCTTGCAATCTCAAGTGATTGGCTACCCTTTTTAATCGTCCAGTTACTACTCTTGCGCTTTCTTTCATTTCTTGAATCGCCTGACGTATGACAGGGTTGTTTCGTTGTCTGTCGGCGACTTGTTCCCCGAGGGATATATCCACACTAAACAGGCGATCTTCAAAACCTTTCTCTCTATTCACGTTACTATCATAAACTAGGTTGGGAGTGCGGCTAAGATAGTCCGCGACCTTATTTTCCTTGCCTGGTCTGTATTGGACACGATAAGGAAGTTCTTCCAATTCAAGGATCCACCTCGCAAATGTGTGACGTGGGTCTTTTTGCTTTCGTAACCATTGTAGCGGGCAATGATCGGTAAGAAAAATAATTTCACGCGCTCCTTTGAGGTAAACTGCCCATTTGCGTGCTGCCGACACTAGCGCCCACGCCTCGAGTTGTCCAGCACTATAATTCCTCTGTGAAGGGTTCAGAGAGGATGAATAATAACAGATGGGTCGAAGTTTTCCGACTTTTGCGTCTAACTGTGACAGGACTGCGGCCACACCCATAACGCTAGCGTCAGTCTCCACATAAAACGTTTTATTCCAGTCGGGAAAAGATCGCATATAAGCTTTCTCCTGAGTTCTAAGTATGCTTGTTCACAGTTGCCATCCCAAACCCATTTGATTCCCTTTCTTGTTAATCTATTCAAGGGTGCGGCAATCTCGGACATTCGAGGTGTATAACAACGGTAATAGTTGATTATCCCAAGGAACCTTGGAGTTCCTGTAGAGAGTTCGGCCTGGGAAAGGAATTGATCTTTTTCAAATAATCTTCTGTCGGCCTCCTTCCTCCTATAGAAATGTGATGTCCAAGAAATTCACACTCCTGATACCCCACACGACATTTGACTTCTTTCAATTGGATGCCAGCAATAGATAGACGAGAAAATACTTCCCTCAGACGCCTTAAATGTTCGTCGAATGTGTGAGAATACACAAGAATGTCGTCAACATAAGTTTCTACTCCTCTTAGCCATTATGTACAATGTAATTTCTATATTATTGTAAATTCGAGCGGAGTTGGACAAACATTGAAGTGTATCACTTTTACATAATGTGTAATGGCTTCGTATTTTTGTTATTTACTAAATCAAGTGTAATTATAGTGTTGGGTATGTGTATTTCATCTACATATTTCACTTATCAGGTAGTCTTTTTAAGAATATCTATATAGGCTGATAGTGCCTCGAAATATATATGCATGGGACTTGCATCCCCTTACCATCACAAAAACTGACTGGTATTTCGAGCAATTCAAGTTAAGCAAACTACATTTCTCATGAAGTTCTCGTATAATATATAATTAATGATGGATTTTAACTGTATAAAACAGGTGATAAAATTGCCTAAATTTCCTCAAAAAGGGGTCGTTGCGCAATATGATTATGACAGTGCACATTTTGATTCCGGATTCGGGGACTCTGATTTGTGATTTATATATGCTAGTAATACATTTTGAAGGTCTATCGTACCTAGGAAAAATACTTTGGTTCATGTTGTGAAATTCCCTAATTATACTAGTCCATCCCTGGTCCAAGTTTTTTTGAGCGCGGCAGTGCATTATGTATAGATTGTTATGCTAAAATAAAGAGTATTTTGTAATTTTTTAACTTCATAGTTTTAAAACATGCTATTGGTTATATTTCATCTATTTTGTTGTACAACCATATCACTGATGTACACAACTTTGACTATCTTACTTTCAACCCTGTTTTTCTCTTTTAGATCTATAATTATTCTTCTAACTACTAAATGATGGCAACTCGTCTCTCTGTATTGCAACCAGATGTCATACTTAGTAACTCGTCTAGCAAAGTTGCTGATGATAAAGTGTCTATAGCTACCCATTATGAAGAGTTTAGTCATCTAGTGGCAGTAGCAAAACGAGGAATGTTACCTGGCCAATTGTTTGATCCACAAGGTGTCGCTATTGATTCACACACCAATAAAATATATGTTACAGAATGTATCGCTCGCATCTCTATTTTTTCAGAGAATGGTGAGTTCCTAAATACGTTTTCACATGAAAGCATGGTGGACCTTTGGGGTATAGCGATCCATAGAGACAATGTTTACGTGACGGATTTAAGCGAAAACGTGGTGCTTCATTTTGAATTTTCAGAAGATATCGATCTCGTCGTTAGCCAGGGCGGAGAAGGGTCTGGTATTGGGAAGTTTGATGGTCCTAGGGGGCTGACTGTCTCAGCCAACGGGGATGTTTTTGTGGCTGATTGCTTTAACAACCGAGTTCAAATTCTTGATAGTGAACTCCGATACCAGCGACAACTTTCGCACGACTCTATGACACAGCCGTATGACGTCAGACTGACATCAGACGAAGTGTACATACTCAGTATTAAAGACTCTTCGTGCTTGCATGTTTTTTCTCATGACGGAGACAAGATTCGTTCGCTTATAACGTGCGGTGGACGTGGAATGAAGGTTTGTTGTCCTTCATTCCTCTGTCTAGATTCTAAAGAGAATTTCATTATCAGTGATTATAATGTTGGTCAAGTCAAAGTGTTTTCTAAAGAAGGCGGTTTCCTCTGTGCCATAGGGAATGATGGTCCTGATGATGGAGTGGGAGTATTATTCTTACTCAATGGAATAGCTATGACTAAAAATTTCAATTTGGTTGTTGTTTCTTTTAATAGAAAATATGGACTGCACATATTTTCTTATTAAATGTACTATATACAATAAATATAAATATTTTATTCTAGTATCACTATTTTTAGTGCAGTTCTTAGTATGGGAGAAGCATTATGGCAGGATTGGTGTGTAACGTCCGTACGACCGTCTGCTTGTTCCTAAAAATACTATTGGACTAAATTGCACCAAATTTGGATCATATTTTCTTTGTATTTTAATAAAGATTTGAGCCTGGGCTCAAATTTGGCGAAATATTCTTTTGGTTCGCACCTTTTCACAAAAGGTGTCGAATTGTTTTAGCCAAACAGAATCCAGGGATTTAGGTTGACTTTGACCAATAGGAATTATGCCTAACTCAATGAAGATAAACTACAAGTAGTTATTATCACTCTCAAACTTAAAATCTGATTAGCTGAACGTGACGAATGATGCTGATCAATGAAATATCACAGCTGAAGTTTATTATAATTGTTTAATAGGATTGGACATAACTCAATGCATAAAAATGATTCATAATGTCTGTCTCTCTAAAATTGAAACTTGATTGATTGACATGAAAGAAAATGTTTACAACTCAATTATAGTTGTATATTATTATAAACCAAATGCAATATATTTTCAGATTTTTCACATTAGTTTAGGCTAGAAATATGTCTCTTAAAGTGCAGTAACCTCTATTTTAAGATACAACAAAATCAAATCACTTTGTAAAATTGATGCGAGACTTCCTTACTTTTTCTAACTATAAATTTCTGTTTTATAGTTCTCTTAGAAGTATTACTATAGGCAGCTCTTCGGCTTTCTGTAATAGCCAGTAACAAAACTAACGAAGTTGTTGATACTAAAGTGTCGGACCCATTATGAAGCGTTTAGTCATCTAGTAGTAGTAGCAGTAGCAGAACAAGGAAGTTCATTTGAGAAGTTGATAGTCCACGAGGTGTCACTATTGATTCTTGCACCAATCAAATATATGTCGTAGATTGTTATGCTCGCAACACAATCTTCTCAGATAATGGCGAATTCCTAAATACGTTTTCACATGTAAACTTGGAGAGTCCATTGGGTATAGCGATCCATAGGTGCATTATCTACGTGACAGATCCAGCTCGATTTCCTAATGAAAAGTATCCAAATAACTTCGAGGAGGAAGTATCAGCCGTTCCCTATTATCAGGAAATGGACCATACAATAGCTGTTGCAGAGGTAGGAAGACCTCCAGGAGAGTTATGGCATCCTAGAGTTCTCGCTATGGCACCAGCACCAACTAAATCTACCTCACGGAAGGATTAGATGATTCAGCCAGAATATCAATCTTCTCAGACACAGGGGATTTATAGACTTTTTCACATCAGCTACTGAGATGTCCATGTGGTATAGCGCTCCACAGATACAATATACACGTTTCAGACCGAAGGGTCAGCTCATTTTCCAGTTCAATGCTGCATCACACTTCTGTCTCGTTAATAAGCAAGGGTCCGCTGGATCTAGAGTTGGACAGTTCATTCAGCCTAGCAAATTAATATTTCTCATAATGGAGAAGTATTTATCGCTGATTGTAAGAACCTTCGAGTTCGAATCCTGGATAGCCAACTCCACTACTGTTCTCTACTAAGTATGCTGAATTGCCATTTGTTTGCAGTTACATTAATGAAATCAGAACTGTAGCAGAAAATTTTGGTTTGTAATAAATATAATTTACATCGTATTAAGTCAACTAATCCTGAGTGTAAGGTCAATTTGAATCTACAATGTTCACATTACTAAAGATTATTATACTTGATTAATCAAACAATTTCAGTCAATGTCGTTAACAACATTTAAAGTTATTATATGTACAAGCGCGCTTCGCTTGCTTGCGCTGCGCGGCTTGCGGACACTGCGTGTCCGCAGATTTACCCAGTGGGAGCTTGGGGATATTAGAGAAACAATACGTCGCTTTCTTGTTTTATACTAAGCACGCTGGATTGTCATTTGTCTACGGTTACATTTATGAAATCAGAACTGTAGCATAAATTTTGTTTCGTGATAAATATAATTTACTTCGTATTAAGTCAACTAATCCTGAATGTAAGCTCAATTTGAATACACAAAGTTCACATTGCTAAAGATTATTATACTTAAATAATCAATTCCAGTCCATGTCGTTAAAAGTTATTTTATGATCGAATTGATTGATCGTAGCATATAACACACTTTAATTGTTGTTAACAATCAAATTGTAGACTCAAAATAGCAGTATTCAATCATTTATATGAAATAGAATCGTGTGAATGGCATTATAGAAGGCTGATAATTGATTGGTTCACATAAACCAATGAATTTCAATCACAAATAGTTATTTTGATTGTATGCATAAGTCAATACTATTTTATTCCAATGTATTTGCATTATAAAATAATCGAATTTGATTGGTCAGCACATTTTGTCACCTATCTCGGCGAGGTGTGAACATTTCGCTTAGATCTTCGAACTTAATCCTAGATTCATCATTTGACACCAACATGCCAATTTTCGTATTTCTACGACTTGCCAATTCTTCAATCAATTCGGACAAACAAAAAAAAAAAAAAAAATCCTAGCATTTTAATATATAAGATAATCAATCAATTCGATCATAAAATAACTTTTAACAATCAAATTATAGACTCAAAATAACTATTCAATTATTTATATGAAATAGAATCGTGTATTGCATTATAAAAGTCTGATAATTGATTGGTTCTCACATGAACCAATGGATTTCAATCACAAATAGTCCTTTTGATTGTACATATGCATAAGTCACTACTATTTGATCCCAATGTACTTGCATTATAAAATAATCGAATTTGATTGGTCAGCACATTTTGTCACCTATCTCGGCGAGGTGTGAACATTTCGCTTAGATCTTAGAACTTAATCATAGTCATATCATTTGACACCTACATGCCAATTTTCACATCTCTATGAATTCCCAATTCTTCAATCAATTCGGACAAACACATTTTTTTTAAAAAAAATCCTAGCATTTTAATATATAAGATTTACAGGGTGTCCCAAAAGTTCTGCAACAAATGTTGCTAATGTATTATGCATAGATAAATAGATCAAATCTTTTTAATCAAAAATAGAGAGGATTATCTTAATTATTTTGCATTCCCAATGACCTGCATTTCTCAATTTATTGGCAATGATGGATTATATATATCGTTGTCTCGTAAAGAATATCTTTTATCTCAATTAAAAAAACTCATATCCATGGTACTTTTTACGGCTATACTTAAAAATACTCGTTCTTATCGAAGATTTCCGTTGCATAAATCAAAAGTAATAATATTATTTTAGTATTTGAATCAATTAGAGAATATAGAAGTGATTAATGTAATATTTCATCAGAAAAATAGTGATCTTCAAACTTGGCACTTTTGAGCTCCAAATTTTGGAGTGAATTGAATGTAATTATTTAAATTTCTATAAGAAATGTCTTTTGCGTAATAGCTCATTTCTATGCAAGAATGGTGCTAGATTTCATTTATTCAGGCTAATTTGGAATAAAACCAAGTGATCTTAGTCAAATTAACAAAGTAAAATTGGTTGTTACAGAACTTTTGAGACACCCTATCTAAGTTCGAAAAAGTTTCTAATTTAACTATACATTATATCTCACAGAACAACACTATGCTACAAGTGCAAGCTGATGCGAGTGGTAAGAAATTTCCTGGATCACGAATTTCGAAAATGTTCTAGAATTTTGATCAAGATTATTTAACGAGTTAGATGACATTACATCTCATACTTTAAAAATATAGAATATCCAGAGATTTCGCTCCTAAAATCTAGGGATTTTCAAGAGGAGTTGGTAAGTATACCATGTCTGGATGGCGACGGCATGATGAAGGTGGAGGGAAACTGGGATATTTTTCTAACATGATGCAAACATTGATGAGTCATTATTACTTGATCATGAAAATATTCATATAGAAAGGTGTTGTGATGCGAATAAACATTTCGTTTCAAGCAACCTAATATTTATCTCTTCTCGTTTTCAATGTAATCCACCTTTAACGCCTACTCGAGGTGTGAAAAATTATGAAATTTTTGAGGAAGCCTTTTTGGGCAACATAGGAATGCATAAGTGTGTGAATTTAACATTTTAAATATTTTCGATCAGTCATCGTTGCCTGCCAACATACATATATTTATTAAAAGGTGTCATGATGAATAATGAACACTTATCCGTTGAAACTTTTCTTTTATCACTTTTCATTATGAAGTTAATTAGTTTAAAACATCTGTATAGTTTTATCCTCATATGGATATGAATAATCATATTAATCTTGCTCAGTAATAATTATTGTAATATAATTCTGCACCATATTGATCATTACAAGTCTAAACTCTTACATGTATTATTCGTTGAAACAATAGAATTGGGATTGCGTTAATTCATTGCCATCGTGTATAGTGGTCAAAATGGGTGTATGTGGCATAAAGTGGCACTGATTGATAATTACAAAAAGTTAGGAATTAATGATTAATTAGAAAAATTAACCTGTGACCAATTTGAATGCGAATTATTCGAATCTGGAATCCGATTAGCTGTATCCTATACCGTTTAGAAGTAACCCTCTTCATGAATAGACATTTTAGTATTATTTGTATGGGAAAGAATCAAGTGTTGAAATACTTTTGTCCGCTTAGTGTATATGTTGCAGTCAAAGTGCGTTTTCAGCCAAAACGCGTTCTGACTTGTATATACATCCATCGAGTGATATATTCATAGTATTGGCTTTTATTTGTATGAATACCTCAGCAACTGTATTGCATCTTTGAACTTTTATCTCTGAACTGACATGATGTCAGAGTTCTGCGTAGGCTAATCACTTCTAATCTTCTTTCAATCCTTTGAATTATCTATTTTTAGGATTCAATCTATTTTTAGTTACGACCTACATACATGATTGTGCCACTAATCCTATAAAAGGAGTGATACGTATATTTCTACAATTAGAAATCTACTGAGTCTCGGTTAGAAGAAAGATAATATCCAACTACGGAGTGCATATATTCGATAATGATTGAGGGAGGCTGGCTTACAAAATTTTAATCTCCTCTTTACCCTCCGTCGGGTTTGCATTGGATCCGACTCGAACTGAGCGATTACTATTTTAAATATCTTGAAATGATTCGATTAGGACAGATTATTTGATCTAGACGTAGTGCCAGGTGTCCCTCTCAAATCATAATTTCTTAGGATCAAGTGTCTCCTGGACTTAACACTGGTCCAGCAGTCCGCAGGGGACAGTTCATACACAATGACCCCTTTCTAATCTCCATTTCCACTAAACTAGCATTACCTCTGACTTAAATATTGATTAGTATACAGGTAGTAGGTTTCAAATGGCGAATGCTCAGGACGCGGGGGATCACAATGTAGAGATGTGGAAGATAAAAAGATTGATAAAGAGCCTCGAAGCAGCTCGTGGGAACGGAACCAGCATGATTTCTCTCATCATCCCTCCCAAGGACCAGATCCCGCGGATCGGGAAGATGCTGGCGGACGAGTTCGGGACTGCGAGTTGTATCAAGAGTCGGGTCAATCGTCTCTCCGTGCAGAGTGCCATCACCTCTGTGCAGCAGCGACTCAAGCTGTATAACAAGGTGCCGACTAACGGCCTCGTGGTGAGTAGTGAGTTACGTGGTCTCTATCTAATTAAGCCGACATTTTTAGCTAATTTCCCCGCCTAAAATGTCAATAAACTCCTCGTTATAGAGAATGTCTATATGTCAGTCTATGTCCTTACTTCTTTCCAAATACCTCTAACATTCTGGATTCCTATTCTACCGTCCATGCATACACTTTTCCATTACTTGTATTGATTGATATTTTCGGCGATTTTCCTGTCGATTAGCACTTCCACTACTGTTATGAACTATGTATAATGTTTTAGTACAAATATCTAATCATTTTTTCAAGATTTACTGCGGTACTATCCTTACGGAAGATGGGAAGGTGAAAAAGGTGAACATCGACTTTGAGCCTTTCAAACCCATCAACACCAGTCTGTACCTCTGCGACAACAAGTTCCACACCGAAGCTCTGTCTGCGCTGCTCAACGATGATAACAAGTTCGGGTTCATCGTCATAGACGGGAAGGGCGCTCTATTCGGGACTCTGTCCGGAAACACCAGGGATGTGCTGCACAAGTTCAGCGTAGATCTGCCTAAGAAGCACGGGAGAGGTGCGTGAGATCTCTCAAGTCCAGACAGCTCTGATTGCTCATTAATGACATCATTCCTCTAGGTGGCCAATCGTCCGTGCGATTCGCACGTCTTCGAATTGAAAAGCGACACAACTACGTTCGGAAGGTCGCAGAGACAGCTGTGCAGCTGTTCATCACCAACGACAAAGTGAATGTCACAGGCCTTATCCTAGCCGGCAGTGCTGACTTCAAAACGGACCTGTTCGCTGCTGACCTATTCGACCCACGTCTGCAAGCTAAGGTGATTGTCATTCATTCTATCTCCACTGCACAAGGCCTAATGCACTTGCATAGCGAACTTACTTTTTGATAAATCATAGGTTCGGCCACGGCTTTAGGTAAATTTACCTAACTTATTGGATGACGTCATCAGATTCATAGCATTCATTTGCCTATTTTGTGTATTGGATGACGTCATCAGATTCATAGCATTCATTTGCCTATTTTGTGTATTATAAGATGACTTGAGCTGAAAATGAACAATGCAATGTCCCTCTCAGCTATTCGTGGCATAGCTACTTGAGTTGTTAATCACTAATAATAACAGGTGCTGAAGCTTGTCGATGTCTCGTATGGAGGAGATAACGGCTTCAACCAAGCCATCGAACTTTCTGTCGAGGTTCTTTCGAATGTCAAATTTATCCACGAGAAGAAGTTAATAGGGAAATATTTCGACGAAATCTCTCAAGATACGAACAAATACTGTTTTGGTGTGGTCGACACCCTCAAGGCGCTTGAGATGGGGGCGGTGGACACTCTGATTGTGTGGGAGAACCTGGAGATGATGCGGTATGTGCTCAAGAACCACGCGGCTGACAGTCAGAACATCCTCCACCTGAACCCGGACCAAGAGCAGGACAAGTCCAAGTTCACAGACCCGCAGACAGGCGTGGAGCTGGAGTTGGTTGAGAAGGTACGCGCGGTTATTAAGAATTATTGTGTGCTTGTTCCGTTCAGAACAAATTAGGTCCATCGCAGTAGACCAGGACTTCCCAATTAGATAGGGTGGAGCGCCATAACCTGGCAATTCTCTCCTAAATTATGAATTTCGATTTTGAATGGAAATACAATCCTGTTTCCTTAACAAAGTATTAATGAAGTCAGTGGAATCGATATTTTGTTATGGTAGACTCCTAATACGAGCGACCCCAAGGAATAATATTGACAAGCGCGCTTCGCTTGCTTGCGCTGCGCGGCTTGCAGACACTGCGTGTCTGCAGATTTACCCAGTGGGCGCTTGCGGATATTAGAGAAACAATACGTCGCTTTCTTGTTTTATACTAAGTAAGCTGGATTGTCACTTGTGTACGGTTACATTAATGAAATCAGAACTGTAGCAGAAATTGTTTCGTGATAAATATAATTTACTTTGTATTAAGTCAACTAATCTGAATGTAAGCTCAATTTGAATACACAAAGTTCACATTGCTAAAGATTATTATACTTAAATAATCAATTCCAGTCCATGTCGTTAAAAGTTATTTTATGATCGAATTGATTGATCGTAGCATATAACACACTTTAATTGTTGTTAACAATCAAATTATAGACTCAAAATAGCAGTATTCAATCATTTATATGAAATAGAATCGTGTGAATGGCATTATAAAAGGCTGATAATTGATTGGTTCACATAAACCAATGAATTTCAATCACAAATAGTTATTTTGATTGTATGCATAAGTCAATACTATTTTATTCCAATGTATTTGCATTATAAAATAATCGAATTTGATTGGTCAGCACATTTTGTTACCTATCTCGTCGAGGTGTGAACATTTCGCTTAGATCTTCGAACTTAATCCTAGATTCACCATTTGACACCTACATGCCAATTTTCGTATTTCTACGACTTGCCAATTCTTCAATCAATTCGGACAAACAAACAAACAAACAAACAAAAAAAATCCTGGAGTTTTAATATATAAGATACCTGTAACTGTTGAGCATACTTGTATTAAGTGCAGTGGCGGCTCCAGAGATTTTAACTTAGAGGGAGCCAACTTAAATTCGACTGTCCTAGAATTGGAAGACCAGCGTTAATGCAGTAGCCAGGATTTTGGATTTTGGATTGGGGGGGGGGGGGGGGTCATGAACGAGCAAATAGGTGGTCTGGAGAGCTTGTCCCCCAGAAAATTTCCATCTAAGGAGCAATAATTTCGATCTAATTTATCTTATTATTCATTCATTTTGGTGCATAAAAATCAAGACAAAAAGTAGAAAGCAACTTTGTAACTTTATTTGGGGCGGCATGGCCCTCCTGTAGAGCCGCTACTGATTATGGGTAATTGAAATAGCCCTCGCAAAAGCAGAAAATCGCCGAAATTGGGAGTATTTTTTGAAATTTCTTAAAAAAATAATTTTCAGAATTGAGTCAAAATAAACGTCTCAGGTTTCGAAAATGTACTGTTGAGTTTTATTATTGTTAAAGCTCATCATTATTATTTATTTTAAGTTTAAAATCCACATTTTTTGTTGGATATACGAAGTCATGTTCGTGAAATATTAATAGGAATAGTTCGCTATACTTTCTAAACTACAACCTAGGCTGCTCGTAGCTTACTATATAACAACCTGAGATACGGTCCATTTCGCTGTCATTTTATGGTTCATTTTTGCTATATATAGACAGCCCTCGCTGTTCACGTATTTACCGTTTCCTCGATTATTTTGGTTAGAATTGGTTAGAATTGGTTGTATAGCAATAATATTACAGCTATTTCCAATACTTGAAATTATGATCATTCATTCGCTAATAATCATATAATGTAGGTGGGTCTTAAATCTAGGAATTTAATCCCTGTTGGTTTCCATTAACTATTAGTTTCGCTGCTCGCGGTAATTCTCGTCATCGAAAGACAGTTGGCATGATTGTAAAGGACACGCTTCCTCCCCTCAGCGTTAAGAATTTGGACTGCATAATTTCCAAAGTTACACTGAAGTATAGTTGGCATCGTCTCTCAACTCCTTAGAGGCCATCATGCACGATGCAACTTTATTTTAATGCAACAAAGTTGTACTGGTATACATGTCGGAATTATGCAAGCAACTTTTTACATGCGGCTTTATTTTCAACTTGTATGGTAACTTTAGATTCAGAATGAAGTTATCTGTGTTGATAATTTTACTTTGTTCATGCATCCTAATGAATAAGTCAGGGGCGTAAACTCGGGATGAGGATTGGTGGGGCTTTGGGCTAGAACTCAGGATTAGTAAGGACATTTGGACAATTCGTATTAGGTTCTCAACCATAAATGCGTATCCGTAATTTATCTCATTGACACTATGGATTTGTCGCACAACTAGGTAGCCGATCATGTCCGATGTTTGTCTCTAGTTGTCCTCTAATCAGCAGAGTACAAATTGGAATATTTATTTCCAATCGTGGGACTTATAACGAATTTGTTGTCTTAATCATTTTTTATCCAAGGGCTGTCTAGATCAGGGGTCGGCAACCTATGGCACGCGAACACCATTGCCACTGCACTGGCACATAAGGTTATAAATATGTCGACATTATAGGTAAACTGGCACACTTCATTCAAAAGGTTGCCGACCCCTGGTCTAGATTATTATAGATGATTCGGTGGAATCAATGCACTAAGCAAATGAATCAAAACAGGGATTTACTTGCTACTTACTACCTTTTTATTTCTTTGGAGGAAAATAAAAAGTAGTAAGTAAATTTCCGGGACACCCTGATGAAATGGACATGGTTAAATTAAGAAAATTCTGATTCTGAAATGCTCAAATATTTCTGCAAATCGCTCGATTCGCCCTAGTTTCGGTCTTATACAATCAATAATTTCTTCTCCTCACGCCAACTAAATGCCGATCAAAAAATAAGTAACAAGTTAAAAAAAAAGTAGTGAGTGAGTAAAACTAGATCTAAATGGAGGAAAAAATAAAGTAGCAAGTAAATGGTTGGCAAAAAAAAATCCGTACGACTTTTTTTTTTGCCAGTTCTGGAATTCCTGAATCAAAATATCATTGTCCAACCTGTGCAGTGGAATCAAATCTTGTATATTCTGTTAATTTAGCCATTAAGTCTGTCCATTAATATTTAGACTCCGTTGCTTGAATGGTTCGCGAACAATTACAAGACATTCGGCGCTGCTCTCGAGATCATTACTGACCGATCTCAGGAAGGGTCCCAGTTCTGCCGAGGGTTCGGAGGGATCGGCGGTCTCCTCAGGTACAAAGTGGACTTCCAGGAGATGGAGTACGATGACGACGACACTGACTTGTTCGATGACGACATCTTCTAACGGCGGAGAAGAGAGGCTCGCTACGGCTACAGGCCGGGCGAGGCTCGTAGACTCTCTCCCGACCTGTCTAGTTTAGTGCATAGATAGGTCAACAAACTTGTGTGGTGGCTGTGAACCATAGTATTCTACTCAATATCTAGACAATGTTAGAGATTGGTGCTAGTACATTTGCTGGTATTTCATTAGAGACATTCACAAATATTGTTTGTTAATATTTCACACTTTTGGGTTGATATCTCCTGAGTTGCTGCATTATCGGATTAGGTATCAGGGCCTGCAGAGGCGTCAGGTGAGTGAGGCCACGTCCTGACCTCCTTTCTACTTTGCTGTGTTTATATGTGGCAATTAAAATTTTCCTCGATAATATATCGGTTCGCTTATCAAGGAGGAGGAATTTTGGGGGCATTTGATTATCAAATGTATCTTTAATTTTTACCTACCAAATAATCAAAAAGCTGGAGAGCAATTTCCTCAATGAAACCTAATTTGTGCTTTACCTTATTTATACTTTGGTCATTTCATAAGTACTGAGCCGTAATCTGTATTCAGAAGTTAGTGAAAATATACTATTTTCGATTTGTCCATTGTATAGCTCAGGGGATCAGCTTTCGATTTGCATATAGGATTGTTGTGATAGAACAATTAGGATTGGTCTTCGATTTATATACATGGTTTAGGTGACTTGAAAAATTGGAATCTCCCCATTGAAAATGGCTTTAAAATGAATTTAGTGATATTTTTTTGAATTCATGGAATAAGATCACTACAAGGTCAAATAGTTAAGAACATATGTGTGATGGCGGGAGGTGTTCTGTACAATAACCTGTGATAAAAAGTAATTATGCAACTTTACGTGGATTTTTCCCAATTTTCTCCCCCTAAAAATGGGACAAAAGTGGTAGTATACCATTTCATAAACAGTTTATTCCCCAGCCTAAAACCATAATGCTACAAATAAATAAATATTTATGTAGAATTTAATGGAAGGATCAGTTTTAATCTAAATTTGCTTAGAAATGAAATACAGCCTTAGGGAACTCAAAAATCACGTTTGAAGGCAGTATCCTAAACTGATGTACTTAAATCGGATGTAGGAACCACAATAATTGTCCTATCACAGTAATTCTGTTGCAAATCGAAAGCTGATCCCCTGAGCTATACAGTGGACAAATCGAAAATATTATAATTCTACTAACTTCTAACTTACAGATAACGGCTCAGTACTAATGAAATGACCTAAGTACCGTTGATTCATCTGCATCGATTTCCGAATAATGTCAGGGGCGAAGTTATTTAACTAAATTCAGCTCCCTCCCTCAGTTGGAATTATTGGGAGGGGGGAGGGGGGAGGGGGGGCGAAATAAACTTTCTCTCGCCCCCAGTTGGGATTATTGAAGGAAGGGTATGACGTCCCCCATAATCACTGTTAATGAGAATCTCAAAAATATACTCGAGTGTCAAAGTAAACCAACCTTTGTAATTAATTTATTAATCCACGATTTTAGGAAATGTTACGAACACGAGCAACTGGTCCTCCTCGGATTAGTCATGGCTTGATCTGACTGCATCAAATTCTGATTTACCTGAGTTTCCTAGTTATTTTGTCTTAGCTATGCTTGGTAATCTCGCCCCGATACTCTCAGGGCTGGTGACACTGGTCGCGATGCTAGCTCTGATCGCAGCTGCTGCCTCTGAACACTGGTTTATCTCGCACGTGTGCGACCCTCACGACTTCCTCGCCACCCTCCCTAAGCTGACCACCAACGCCAACCCCCTAACAACGTGTGACGTGAACCAGGTTCCTGTCAGCGTGCCTTCCTACGATCACGCGGGGAGTCTGTGTGGAGACACGGAGAGGCACGCGGGGGAAATGAGGTTCGGACTCTTCTCTGGTTACTCCAACCTTGACCCGTCCCTACTCGGCTTTCGGAGTGAGTCGTTTCTCTTGTGGGACTACTTCCAGGATTACAGCAGGGAGGATGCCAACAGAGACCTGATCCGCTATAACATCTTCTTCGGGGGGATATTCGCGCTTCTCATCATCTCTGTTTTCCTCTGCCTCCCCGCCATTTTTTTCTCCGTCCTCAACTCCTACCAGGTGGTGACCACCTGGTGGCGAGGCCCAGCGGCGATCTACATCCTCAACCTCCTCATCTCCTTCTTCGCCCTGCTAGCGCTGGGTCTGGCGGTGGAGCTGTACTTCGAGGACATCCGCTATGCCAACCTCCTCGACTACAACATCAACCTCTACACCAAGTCCTACCCCTACGCTAGTTTCTACTGTAACATTGTGGGGGCCGTGCTGCCCTTCATATCTGTAGGCCTTGCTAGGTTTGAGGCGTGGCGGGAGCGGCACAAGAAGACCACAGAGAAGATCCCCATCGCTATCGCTCCCCCTATGATGCCCATGCCCCCTCCCATGCCCATGCTCCCTCCCCCGGACTCAGGGATGCTGGAAGAGCCGCTGCCCCCCGAGTTCGACACCCAGGAGCTGACCATAGCCATGAAGCAGTCGGAGGCGAGCATGGGGGGATCAGAGGTGGAGGATGAAATGCACTTCTAGCCTCGCTCACGTACTACTCCTCTCCATTTCTTAGTCAGGCCTACAACCATTCTCACTTTATTTATCTTTTTTACCTTATATTCGTAATATTTTTAGTCTTAGTTAATTAAATAAATATATATACGTTCTTTCCTTTTATTTAGTATTTACTATTTATTAATTAAAAACAGTTCAGTATTTTGGGCCTTTTGATATAAGATTCTAGGAATTAGGAGAATAATCTAAATTTTCCTGAGAGAATGTTAGTGTTTTATTGTGCGTCCTTTCATCATTAGTTTAGTTGGTGTGAGCCCTGAATGCTAATGCCACATTCGTATTTACGTGACCTTTGAATTCATAACAATCAACGATTTGATCATATACAGTAGAGCCTCGTTTGTACCAACACCAGGGACGGTCGAAATTGGTTCGTATTATCCACAGAATTCGTATTAATCGAAGTGATTTACATGTATTTTCTTCCGTAGGGGATACAGAAAAACTGTCCGTAACATCCAGAGTTTCGTATTATCCGTGTTTGTTTGTATTAATTAACCCCGCATATACCAGGAATGTGTTACGTCATTTCCTGTTTAAGCCATTTTGGGCGGGGAAGCCATATAAATTTGGGATCCAGACTATAAATAGAAAAGACCCCAGGTAAAAGTGGCATTAACGAGGTTTTACTGTATCTAAATATTAATTTGTTTTGTTTGTTTGTATATTTAGTGGGATCTTCAAACCGTTAATAATGAGGCCGAAGTTTTCCATTTAAAATGATTTTGAATTTGTTGTCAAACAGAATAATTATTCGAACTCTTAGCAGACAATATAGGGCGAGAAAAAATATCTTTGCTGACCATTGTCTTGACGAAAGTAAACTATTCGTATACACACGATTATTTATTTACTATCTTTCTTTCAGGATAGAGTTATTGAAAAGTACAAATTTAAAAAACGTTTCATGGTTTCGCGTAACGTAAAATAATGTTCAATAGATTCTGAAAAACATAAGATGAAAGGGCCGAAAATTCCACAGACGAAAGTTCCTGGATTCGTAGGATTTATTTATGCTGTAGATGTGCCCATTATATTTATTTTACAGGGTGATTAAAAAATGCCACCCATTAATGTCATAAAGTTCACAATCCCTTAGGTATTAATACCATATTTAGTGCACGTTAAAAGTGAGCTGTCGAAATGAAAAGTGATCTAACAACTTTAGTTTCTCAATTTCCCGCTGTTCGTTATTCCCACTCTCCGATTAGCTATGTTGAACATACATCGATACAACCCAAGTAACATCCTCGCACTAGTACCAATAAGATCGAATGCCAGCTTGTTGAACAAATCTCCTCTAAAGAAACACGCGATCTCCCGTCCCTTCACTTCTGGCAAACCGATCAGGTCAGCTCCAGTGTTAGCCAAGAGCTCTAGCTACAAGTATGCAGCTGGAGCTACGATAGTCTCCTTGCTGGGAGGATCTATGTATCTGTATGTGACGAAGGATTACGAGGAAATCCCTAAAGCTTTCAACAAAATGAAGGCCATTCTGTCTCTCACTGGAGAAAAAGAGAAACTGAAGAGAATACCTGAATTAGAACAGCGTGAGATTCCTTCTGAGAAAAAAGCTGAGCAAGTCCCTGAACCTCCTCAAGTAAAGATTAAACTTGAGTTGGAAAAATCTGAAAAACCCGTTTCTGAGGTTAGTTTGTAGAATTATTATCACAGCTCTCAGCTATCCTATTCATCTACGTAGTATGTATTTGGAAGTGTTGACATGGCCATGTCTATTTATAGCAGAAAGATGTGTTAGAGTCTCGTCCTAATGAAGAACAGTCGGCTGAAGAGAAAACAAAGCAAGACAACGTAGCTACCCCAGTGGAACCTAGCGAGGGAGAAACGAACACTCACAGTGAAGCAGAGCCATCTTCTGGTATAAATGAAGAGAGAGTTGCAAAAAAGGAGGAAGAGCTCCCTGTAATTTCTCCGTCTCCGTCTCCGTCTGAAGTTAATCCTAAGCCGAGTGCTAGTGACACTCCAGCAGCAACGCACACAGACAAAAAGGAAGAAAAGCACATCTCACCCGACACCCAGAACCTAGCTCCAGACATCCGAGCTGGGAGCACGCAGGCAGCCGACCCCAGCGAGCACATGAAGCGCATGGAGCAGTTCGGTGAGGCTAGAAGTGAAGAAGCGCTGAGCTCAGAGTTTCCCTTCGTGCACGGGAACACGGAGCCTGCGGACTCAGGAGCTGAGCAGCAGCTGGCGAGAATGAGGCGCGGGTACCAGCAGTTCGTGGATAGCAAGGCTAGGCTGAGTGAGAACTTGAAATCTCAGATCCTGGAGACAGAGAGAGTCATGGAGAATCCACAGAACTGGGTGGCCTACCAGAGTTTGGACACGTTGGAGAATCTGCAGCTGGAGTTCGAGGCGGAGTACAGCGGCTGTAGGGAGCACACGCTGACCTGTCTCTCCCAGCTGGGAGGACCCGACGCGGCGCTGGTCGATAAGTACGAGAGCTTGATGACGTCAGCACACGACGAAGTGACTAGCTCGCTGCTCTCCTTATCCAGAGCCAAGTCCGCCCTGCAAGAAGTGAAGCAGAGACGAATCTCAGACAAAGAATCGCTCCAACTCTACACAGACAAGATCTCGCATCTCCAGACAGAGCTGGGCAGTGCGCGGCACGAGCTGTCCCGGCTGAGACGGGAGAGTGCGGCCAGTCAGGAAGCAATGGAGCGCAAGCACTCGGACTCGATGACTTCGACGGAGGGGGAAGCGAAGAAGATGATGTACCAGCTGATAGAGGCGCACCATGACCACATGGCCACGCGACTAGCGGAGCATACGGGGGAACTGAACAGGGAGTGGTCGCGGATACTGACTGAGGAGTTGGAACTGGCGCGTAGCAACTTCCGGGGGGAGAAGTCATCAGTGCTCGTTAGACTGAAAGGGATATCTCGAGGTCTCGAGGAGTGCGAGGGATCTCTGACCAGCATGAGGGACTTCCAGGTAGTGAGGAGTCTGGTAGACGAGCTGCAGGAGTTCATCAACTCGAGAGAAGACTCTGTGCCCTCCAAACTTTTCATCAGACAGAGAGTGCTTCGCCTCAGTCAGCATCTGAAGCACCGGTCTGACATGCGCCAGCTGCTGGAGCGGATCCCCCGCGGGGTGCTGGTGCACGGCCTCAGCTCCAAGCGCTGGCTGGTGGAGAGGTTCGCAGGGGTAGAGAGGAGCTGCTGGCGCCTGGCACACGTGCAGGACGGCCAAGGCCTGACAGGTTATGTCGCGAGCTACTTCCGGTCTCTCCTCACCCCTCACTCTCCGCCCAAGACAGCAGACATCCCCGATGGCCTGGAGTCCCTGCCTCAGTCTAACGCACCTAAGTTGAGGCATGCTCGGAAATTCGTGCAAAGAGGAGATTTATACAACGCAGCCCTGCTCATGAACAGTCTGAGAGGAGTGGCGAGGACTGAGGCCTCTGCCTGGGTGCGGGACGCTGTGTCCTACCTCGAGACGGAGCAGGTGATCCAGGTGCTCTACTGGTACCTCAATGCTTCTGTTGTAGGAGCGGCCAAATGAGAGAACTGCCAGCACCAGTTCAGAATGTGCGAAATTTAAATCGATTCAATTTAGTTTGTAGTATTTAATTAAAGTATTAATAAGCACCGATTAAATACACTTGACGTCGTTATGAATTGTACTGTCAGTGCATGGACATGGGATCTGGGATCTAACTAATCTCTTATCGATCTCAAACAGAATATCTGTAAAATTTGGATGCCAAATCTTGAATATTTGATAATCCATAGCCTACTAAATATAAGGCCTCAGAGTAACTTGACCAAGGATGCATTAGAAGATGGTTGAACTAATACATGAGCTGCCTTAAATCATTAACAAAGCACAAAAGAGCTTAGGAATATATTACTAGCATATATAAATATGGTGTCAAGGTAGTACCAGGGTTGCCGTGGGAATGGGAATCTGTGGGTTTTCCCATGGGTATTCCCATATGGGATGGGAATGGGAATGACTAAGCCTATGGGTATTCCCACATGTGGGTTCTGTGGGTTTTCTTGGGGCATGCCTAATTTCCGGGACGGGACAGAACCATCAGGTACCTAATTTCCGGGACGGGACGAGTCAAAATGACTAATCTCCGGGACGGGACAGAAAAGGTACCTAATTTCCGGGACGGGACGGGTTAAGATGCCTAATTTCCCGGACGGGACGGGTAAGATACCTAATTCCCGGGACGGGATGCCGTCCCGTTCCGGAAATTAGGTATCTAGATTTTCCGGGACGGTCCCGTCCCGTCCCTGAAATTAGGCAAGCCCGTTTTCTTGTGGGTTTCTGTGGGTTTTTTGTGAGGTTTCCTGTGGGTTCTGTGGGTTTTTGTGGGTATTCCCACAGAAATCCTGTGGGAATGGGATGGGGATGGGTATTGAATTTCCATTCCCACGGCAACCCTGCAAGGTACCCATATCTATTGTTAAAATTTAGATTAGTCACCATATGGTTGCGCAATAGGTGATATTTGCGACAAATTTGGTGATTTTCAGAGGCCGTTTAGGGGCACTTCTAAGTGTTTTTATTATAAAGTTTTTCGCATAGAACTGAGATGTGAATGGGTTAATACGAAAAATTTGGATTTTTTTCATGGAATGTTGCTATATTCCAGTGTTGCTATGGAAACGTGTTTTGGTCAGTTGGGGTTATATCCTGAGAATCGCGATAGCTAAACATTCGAAAGTAATTCCATTTGATAGCGAATATACTATTTCCTATTAAGTGATAATATAATTTATTTGTCTAAATTTAATTGTTTACGAGTTATTAGACAATTTATCATATTGGTCACATTCGGTAATTTGTCGAATATCTCGTAAACCATTGAATTTAGACGTTAAAATATATTATCGCTTAATAGGAAATAGCCTATTAGCTATCAAATGGAATTATATTTGAATGTCTAGCTATCGCGGTTCTCAAGATATAACCCCAACAGACCAAAACACGTTTCCATAGCAACACTGGAATGTAGCAACATTCCATGAAAAAAATCCAAATTTTTCATATTAACCCATTCACATCTCAGTTCTATGCGAAAAACTTTATAATAAAAACACTTAGAAGTGCCCCTAAACGGCCTCTGAAAATCACCAAATTTGTCGCAAATATCACCTATTGCGCAACCATATGGTGACTAATCTAAATTTTAACAATAGATATGGGTACCTTGACACCATATTTATATATGCTAGAATACATTCCTAAGCTCTATTGTGCTTTGTTAATGATTTAAGGTAGCTCATGTATTAGTTCAACCATCTTCTACCGCATCCCTAGTCCCAAATTCGCAAGTTACTCTGAGGCCTTATATACAGTAGGCTATGGATAATCTAAGAAAACTAATTTGAATTAGTTTTACCTTCCTCGTCAGCGAATACAATTTAATCCATTATAGTAATGATACAGTGTCTGCATACTAACTCATAGCAATAATCAAATGCCACCAAAGAGGAAAGCAGGCACTGGCCGCAAACCGAAGGGCAAACTGCTGCAGGCCCAGGTGTTGCCGATAGGACAGGCGCTGACAGACCTGACCAAGAAGTGCTGGAGTCTGGGTGCTAAGATTGGCATGGGAGGATGCGGAGAAATATTCCTAGCAGGTGGCTACCTCTAACCCCAGCAGCTGTATCCATCCATTTGCTTGCTAGCCTGTCTTATTAGCATTTCTCCTTTAGCTCCTCACGGGGAGTTCTTCACGCCAGATCAAGCTACTCATGTTATTAAAATCGTATGTTAATTAAGATAGTTATTACGTTTCTATTTTGATTAATTATCTGAACCTTTTACAAAATTGGTTTCTGTAGGAACCTCACGCCAACGGTCCTCTCTTCTCAGAACTAGCGTTCTACCACAGAGCAGCTAAGGCAGACATGAGTAAATCCACAATTCATTGTTTAATTATTCTCTATTGCGTTTGTAAATGCGGATTGTAGATAGTTAACGTAGCATAGTTTGGGAGGTGTGACAAGGCTCACATGGTATAACACATCTTTATCAAGCAATACAAATGAGAAATATTATATCACAACCTAAAGAATCTCGTTTGCTCGTTTTAGATTTTCTTTTGCGAGGGAATTATTCTTAATAATTGTGTATTGTGTGTCCACAGTTAACTCTTGGCAAAGAAGCCACAGAGATGTGTCGTACGTGGGCGTGCCGGCTTACGTGGCAGAGGGGTGGCACGAGCAGGACGGGGAGAGGTGGCGGTTCATGGTGATGGTGCGGTTCGGAGAAGATCTGGAGATGCTGTTCACAAAACACGGGCGTCTCTTCACTCTCCCCACTGTCTCTACACTGGCCATCAACCTGGTTAGTTAGTAGGACATCCCCCCTCTACGTGTGTAGCCGTGTAATAGTCTCCCTCAACAGCTGCACAGCTTGGAGTACCTGCACAGCAACGAGTACGTGCACGCGGACATTAAGGGAGCGAACCTTCTCATCGGAAGAACTAAGCCTCAGAGACATGAGGTACGAATCAGAATAGAAATGGCCTGGCGATATGTGTAATGTACCGTTATCGTACACCCCAACCGTCTCTTTTTATCATGGGTCAAGTTGGCATGCATGCATTATGTAATGTTATAAAGTGTTCTGGTATGCGTAGGTGTTCCTAGTAGACTACGGTCTGGCCTACAGGTACCTAGCGGACGGTAAGCATAGAGCGTACCAGGAGGACCCGAGATGTCTCCATGATGGAACTATAGAATTCACTAGTAGAGACGCACACAAAGGAGTTCGTAAGTTTACAAATACCCCAACGGTGCATCTGAGAACGCTAGAGCAGGAATGTTCCCTGCCAATGCCTGTAGGTCCATCTCGCAGAGGAGACATGGAGATCCTGGGTTTCGTACTGGTTCAGTGGGCGTGTGGCGTTCTACCATGGGAGAGCAAGATAGAGGACAAAGACGTGGTAGCCAAGGAAAAGGAAAAGTGAGTTGTAGCTCGATAGATACATGCAACCTGATGGGTGGGATTCTCATAGCTGGATTTATTATTATTAACTATTGTCATTTTTCCACGCTTTGTGGACTCTCTACATTTGTTGAAGGCCAACGTTACAGTGCCGTTAACAGGCAATTGTACTGTTTAGATTCATGAAGAACCCTGCTTCACACTTAAGCAAGCTCTTCTCCCCGAAACCTGTTCCTCCCTGCTTCCAGTCTTACTTCTCCGAGGTAGCTACACTCGGATACGAGGAACGGCCCGACTACGCTAAGCTGATCAGCTTATTCGCGAGAGAGCTCACCTCTCTCAAGCTCAGCCCCAAGTCCACCGCGCATCTGGATTGGCTGCAGACAGGCACTCCCTCCAAGCGCAGGAGTCAGTCTGGGCACGGCGCCACTCCTGTCAAGAAACCAGCTGGTGAGACGATACTCGTATAAGTTCTAAGTTCTATGTATGTGTATACCAGAGTTGCAGCGGTTCGGACCAAACCTCGGGCCAAACTGGCCCAAACCGGACCAACGGTCTCGGTCCAGACCGTGAGCGACTATGCTTAGCAAGAAATTTGTAAAAATTATCCTGGTCGCGTTATAACATGAATATGCAAAGTCTAAATATGCAGCGCCTAATATTTGATAAATAACATAAATGCTTAATGGGATTATGACTGATTAGTAAGGAGTTGATGATTTTGGAAATGAGTTTAACAAATTATCCCAACTGGCATGCTTCAAACTAAAGTCACTCAGAATGAGGATCGATCCGGACCATCCTGAACAAATCAATGACGGTCCGGTCCATGAAATTGCCGGACCGCTGCACCTCTGATATATACGATACGCACTCGAAACGGTACATAGGAATACTGACTAGAATTCTAGAATACATCGAAATTGTCATCGATTATCTTTGACAACTTGACTCGGATCTACTTTACAGGGATAATATGTTCTGTTAGTCTAGTTTGGGTAGATTATGAAGTTTCATTTCATAGGCATCAGATTTAATTCTTTCCAAGACCATAAATTGGAAATAGAAATGTTTTATTTTAATTCCTTGTTAACTAATTTAAGAGTGATCGTCATGACAGAGTAATTTGTTAGTGTCATTTCCAGTGCTATGATTGACCTCCTAGTGATGGTCAATGTCGAGAAGCTCGCTTTTACAATTATGACCCGGAAGTATTTCGTAGATACTTTCATTCCCAAGCCTGAGTTTGTAAAAATATATAATATTGGAAGAATGATCGATAACAATTAATAATTGACAATGAACTAATAGACTGATAAAATATCACAGTATCAGTAGTGAGTAGTTATCTGAACTAATGCTATAATGATTGCCTGCAAGATCACAAGAGAGCTCTTGTCAGAGGGAGCAGAGGAGATACGAATTGAGTCTAAGTTACGAGTATGAGAGATTGGGTTGCTCCTACTGGGTCTGGTTCTGACACTCGGGGGGTTTATCAGAGGTTTTTCCCGGCACGTAGTCGGGGTCATTGTCCGAGTGGTACTCGTTTTCTTCTCCTTCCGCCTCCCCTGACTCCACGCTCTCCTCGCCCCCGCTATCGTCCTCATCCATCTCTCCAGTGAAGTAGAGGACCGCCCGCGGGATCACCTTCTCCTTGATCACCTCTCCCATCGTGAAGTCCGTCTCTAGCTCGTTCCTCGAATCGTCCGACATGTCCTCCAGGAATTCCTTCACCACGGGAGGGCTGAAGAACAGGAAGAAGCTCTCCTGCGGCTCCACCTTCGTGACGTACTTCGGAGAGGTCACTTTCTTGTCCTTCGTCCTACGTCTGATGTGCCTCCGCGTCACATTCTTCCCTTTGTTCCAGTGGATGTCACAGCCCTTGCAGTTGACTATCTCGGGGCCTGTGAAGCTGAACGGGTCGTCTGGGTCTACCTCGCAGGAGACCTTGTACTCCTTGGAGAGAACCTTGTCCGCGAAATACTCGTTGTCTGAGAAGTAGAAGTCGATGTTGAAGTCCAGCCCGTCCTTGTTAGGGTACACCATCTTGATGTCCTGCAGTGTAGAGAGGATTGGAATGTCATGGTTGTAGATTATATTCTCTAGCATTGGCACATTCTGCAGAGCTGTAAGCCAGAAGTTAGGCACTCCCCTCAACTCCTCGCTCTCTTTCTGAGCCTCAGCCCCCTTCTCCCCGAGTGACATCTCCTTCACACCTTGACTAATTTCTCCCGACTCTGTCTCCATGCTCCCCGCCTTCCCCTCGCTCGCTATCGCATCCGCATCTTCCTTCTCGTCGAGGCCGAACGCCTTCTCCTCATCGGACGGCTCCATCAGGCCGAGCACCACGGCGGATCTCCGCTGCAGCACATCGTCGAACCTGTCCCTGTACTCGTTCTCCAGCAGACAGATCTTGCGCATGAACTCCGCTTCCAGCTGGTTGTACTCCAGCTGGTACTTCCTCAGCGCGCGGATGCGGGCCTGCACGGGATCTGGGAGGGACTCTAGGTACCCGGAGCTGCGGCCCACCATTGAGGCCATCTTGGTCTGGAGGCTGGCCAGGAACTTGGGGTCGCTCAGAAGCCCTTCAGTCACGGCTCGTGCGTCGAATATGCTGGGCGGCGCTGCTTGCACTGCACCTGGTTCCGGCGCTATTCCTGTGTCGGTCTCCTTAGGTACGGAGTCTGTGGTGGAGTCGGGCGCTTGATTAACGGCATCTGACATGCTTTGAATATGGAGGGATATACGTTATGAAATTTAGCCAACAAAGTGTAGATGACCAGACAGGGAAGATTCTTATCATACCATATAAAATGGCATGAAAGGAACGTAATTGTGCTTATTCAATTGCCATACAGCGCCTGGGCTTGAATAACATGGGTAGCGTATTTGTACACAGGTTTGTAATCAAATTACAACTGAGTACTACAGGGTGACAATTAAGTTCTGTCCCAAGCTTCATTAGGTATAAAATTTCTTATACTCAAACGATCTTAGTCATTATGGTCATTAGAGATTGTAATTCGAATATTTTCAATGATTTTAAAAGATTTTTCGATTCTAAGACTTAGAAATGTGTTTTGTATGGCGAGTTTTGAGAAAAAAAATCTGTCCTGATACGCAGCGGAAAACGCGAATCAGGCCCCACTTCTTCTGTAAAAATGTCCTCATAATCGATGTTCCATGCCGATTTATCACCAAATACCTTTCATTCGCCATAGAAATATTTCACAAATCCACTGAATTCATTATCAGAAACGAGAAAAAGTTGTTCGTTCGCAGTTCAAATTATGTACATTTTGCAAAATTCCCCAAAATGGCACTTTTTTTCACATCACAAAAAAATCTGATTCAATTGGTCCTCAAGATGCACTGATCTGAACATCCTATATTTCTACAAATTTAGAGTGTCCGAGGAAAATGTGTGAGCTAATTTTTCCTAGAATTTGAAGACTCTGGGAAGATAACTTGAAAAGCAGTGGGCCCTGATTCGCGATTTTCGCTGCGTATCAGGACAGATTTTTTTTCTCAAAACTCGCCATACAAAACACATTTCTAAGTCTTAGAATCGAAAAATCTTTTAAAATCATTGAAAATATTCGAATTACAATCTCTAATGACCATAATGACTAAGATCGGTTGAGTATAAGAAATTTTATACCTAATGAAGCTTGGGACAGAACTTAATTGTCACCCTGTATATTTAATATACCAACTACATTATGCGCAATCGAATATTTGTTTAATTTTGGTTACGAAAAATATGCCCAAAGTGAGTTTGATCACATTTAGTGATCTGAAACACGAATTTGTATAGTATTCTCTTCCGAATAATTACAATTCAATATAGTATATTTATGGTTATTGACTCTCAAATGCGTTAATATGTTAATAGATGTTTGTAGCAAATAATATATCAATTATCAACTTTCCTTCATTTGATCAAATAATGAGATAAAATAATGAAATACCGCCCGCCCGTATCACCACTGAAGCAGGAACAAGTTTCCATTAACAGTGGCCCCAATGAATATGAATAGTTGGATTATTCTTGTAATTTGAAATGCATTGGTTTCCTAGGCGCAAGAGAAGCCAAGAACAAATACAGCAAGCGGATTTCTGACTCTCCAACATCTGAGGAGGACTCGACACCCAAAAAGAAAACAAAATTTAACACATCGCCAGGCTCGAAGAAAACGATTAGCATACCTCTGTCTTCGCAAGGATTGAAAAGGTCTCCTCGTATCAATAAGGCGCCAGTTCCTAGCAAGACACTGCGAGACAGAAGAAAAGCGGTCAGTTGATCGGGAATTATTATGAATCAACATTATTGAAATATGATGGATATATACTGTACATCCAGATTTACGCAGTAATACAGTGTATATATAATGGGCAATGCGAATAATGACTTGAGTTGTGAATGTGTTTTACATGTACATGTTAGTAATGCTGTGAGAATTTCTGCGTTAGTTCTGTGGGGATTATTCTCAAGCCCGGGAGAGAGTGCACTAGCTCTCTTCATCAGAGGGCATACTACGTAATGTTTCCTGCTGAACCATATAACATTGTTGCATTTAGATTCGCGAGCTCGAGGAGGTCTCGCCAATTCAAATCTCGAGTGATGAAGAGGCTATGTCGCCTAACCGGAGCAAGAGAATCTCGACTGACGAGGAATCACTCGCATCGCACAAGAAGAACAGATTCGGACGAGTAAGTGACGAGTACAACTTCAGATACGAAGACCAAGTGGTCGTCCCTGCAGCCCCTAGCATCCCCTCTACCCCTGACTTGGGCAAGTTCTCTCCCTCCCTCTCGCTGGTCCGGCCTACCGAAGCTATGCGCGAAGTGGCGTCTAGAGCAAGCAAGAGGTTAGTCGCGAATAAAAGCCGTAAGAAGCAGGCCGCACTTAATGAGAGCGACGACGGACTAGAAATAATATCATTCTCTCCCACTCCCCCTCCCCCTCCCCCTGCTCAAGTGAGTAGAGCCAAGAGCAGATCCGCTACCTCCAGCATGAATGGAGACCCCGTCTCCAACCCCACCCCTGAAATGCTCCTCGTGATGAACAAGACCAAGACGAGGAAGAGGAAATAGAATGCTCAACTCAGTCACTTAATCTTAATTACAGAGCGCTTATAGTTTGCCAAATCTCTTAGTAACAAAGAACAAACTTAATTGTTTTAGAGCACAATTGCAATTTTAATCTAGAATTAATTCAGTCTTACTCTAATTAAGTGAACTGCACTACCTATACATGCGTATTCAATCCTTGTAGAAGAGGGCAGATTAAATCGAAAAAAGATTGTATTCTCGTCAAACTTGAATTTGGAATAACACACAGGCATTTAGCAGGGGCAATTATTGCGATATGCCATGTATTCTTAATGGATATACAAATACGATTTCTAATCTTAAATCTAGACCGTTTATCCTCGAATAGAAATCGGGGCTAATATTAATTTTTAGGCATTTTCCCACTTGAAGAAAAATATTATTTCAGAAATGAGAGACCTTTCAATGAATATAACTTAATCCAGCGTCTTTACTAGTAATGAATAAAATACAGTATATACTCGAATAGTAGCCCCCCAGCTCTCAAATAATCTCCTCCCAAAGAGGGTGCTAATTTCTTTTGATACCCCTTAGAATAAAGTTTTACTTCAAAATCATCCCTCATACCATTACGAGTGTTATCTTAACGGCGGATTCGAAGTCACACTTAATTGCAATAACTCGAAAAGTATTCATCCTAGATCAAAAATAATTATACCAGTGGAAAGAAGAGAGTTGGTGTATTTCATTTCTATTTTTAAATTTTCACAAAATGAGTTAGCAGTGACAAATCAAATTCTCATGAAATCTCATGAAATATTTATGATACAAACTTTTCCTTTAAACTACATTTATTTTATGCCTTGGTGTATTTCGTTTTTCAAATTAAAATTAAAATATTGATTTTTGAACAAATTATTAATATTTGAATTTTACATGATAATAATGTGATTATCACCGGGATTGTATCTATCAATAATATCTTCCTTTAATCACACCAGATCAGATTTTGATTGTTGATTTCGTGTTTAGCACAAAATTTCCAGCGATTTAATATATACAAGCACGCTTCGCTTGCTTCCGCTGCGCGGCTGGCGGACACTATGTCCGCCGGAAGTGCCCTTTGGGCGCCTGTGGTCACATCGATTAAATATAAGGGAGATAACATCTCTAAATAAGTCTGTCCTACTGTTATAATCGATATCGCACGAAAAATCACCAAATTTGTCAATTTTTAAAATTTTGATGAGTAATGATGACGTCACTTTTTGATAATAGGTGCATCATATGTGAGGTATATTCATATACACATTTTATCAAAATTTCAGCCTTCTATCACCTAAAATGGCTGAGTTATAGTCGAAAAACTGAAATTTCTAATTATAAAAAAGGTGAGAATGACGTCATAATTCCATGATGAGTCGACATTTTGGTCTGAGGTCAGAACTTAGTGGAGCCATATATATATATATAAAAACAAACATTAATAAGTTTTAATAGTAAGGATATTGACCATATTTTGATATTTTTTGTTGGCCGTTCCTAGCAACGGCCAGGAATGTGAAAAATTCCGATCTCCAAATTTTGGAGTAACCATATCGACCCCTTGTTTTTCTCGGCTAGGTTCAGTGAGTACGAATATGCTAATTTGAACGCTCTAATATATCAAATGGTGAATATATGAAGGTTTTGTGGTATGCCATACTGGCAGGCATAGTTGAATGTGGTAAAACTTCATATATTCCACATATGATATATTAGTGTTCTAATGAGCATATTCGTACTCGCTGATCTAGCCGAGAAAAACAAGGGGTCACTCGATATGGTTACTCCAAAATTTGGAGATCGGAATTTTTCACATTCCTAGTCATTGCTAGGAACGGCAAACCAAAAAAAATCTCCAAATATGGTCAATATATATCAAATCGCTGGAAATTTAGTGCTGGACACGAATTCAATAACCAAAATCTGATCTGTGATTAAAAGAAGATATTATTGATAAATACAATACAATCCTAGTGATATCACATTATTTTAATTTGAAATTTGAAACACAAAATACACCAAGGCTGAAATAAACGTAGTTTAAAGGAAAAGTTTGTATCATAAATATTTCAGGAGATATTAACCAAAAACTGAGACCTAAATTTGATGTGTCACTGCTAACTCATTTTGTGAAATTTAAACTTAAAAATGAATTACACCAACTCTCTTCTTTCCACTGGTATAATTATTTTTGATCTAGGATGAATACTTTTCGAGTTATTGCAATTAAGTGTGACTTCGAATCCGCCGCTAAGATAACACTCGTCCTACCATGTATCAAATCATTCATGCAAATTCTTTCATTTGTCAGAATTTTATCGAGAGCATTTGTAAGAAATGGTTTTATCTGTTCCGACTTTGTCACAATGATATTTATATAGTATGAAATTTATAATGCATTGTTAACAGAGTTCAGAAACAGATTATTATTTTTTCTCATTTAGAACCTCGATATTATGACTTAATAGGAATGAGCCCGGTGCAGAATCTAGTCGGGCGAAGTAAAATTAGAGTAGAAGCGAGCGACTAATAGGGATATCTGTGAGAATGCCCTCCGGAATTTTTTCCTTTGACACTTAGAGGGCACTATAGATACCATTTTGGCAAGGCAAACACTTCAATTAAAAATTTTTGGTACTATAAGGTACTACATTTTCTCCATTACCCATCGTTGAGGTTGCATTCATATTTGTGAAATTAATGAGTTTTTATCCTCGCTACATTTTTCATTGCAAGCACTAAGATCTGCAGACAAACAAGAAAAATGGCATTGAATTATAATGGAAAGATTCGCCCTTTTCTTCCAATCACTTGAGTAGGACCTATCTCCTAGCTCCTCCATAGTACAATAGAACTACGTATTCATTATTCATTATTCAGATTGGATGGTTGACGCTTTCATCTCTGACATAATCCTGCTTGCAGCACTGCTACAGACGATATAGCCGAGCTACTCATCATAAATTAATATTAGAACAAGGAATTAATAATTTAAGCACAACAAGGGAGATAGGTGGCATCAGTACCGCATGCCTGCGGGATGAGGCTTGGAGATAAGCTGTGTGTTTCGCATTATTTGCCGCACTTCCTTGGATGCCTCACTGATGGAGGCTGTCGTGACAGAAACCGCGTCAGGAGACCCCCTGCCCCCTCCTCCGGCGCTCAGCTGGTCGGAGGCGGGCCCCTGTCCGGCTCGGTCTAACTGCGGGAAGAAGAGAGTCCCGCTGAAGGGGGCATCGAGGCCGGTGGGGAAGAGAGGGGCGGCCGGAGCGGTTGGGGGCAGAGAGGCTCTGTTGAGGACGTCCACGTAGCGAGAGCGGGGGTTGTGACTGAGGATGCCCTGCGTCTCCAACTGCTGCGGCTGGATAGGGGGGAGAGGAAGACTGGGGTCCACAGGGAGGCGTAGGTCAGTATCTTTAGGTGGAGCTACCAGAGCGGCCATCTCCTCTTCTCCCCCCTCCTTGTCTATCCACTTGTTCTTGTCCGCGTCAAAGTAGAACCGGTCCGATTTGGGCAGTCGCATCTGGTTCCGGTTCGTGTTGGACTTGCTCCGGATCCTCCCTACGATGTTCCCCATGATCCCGATGAACCCGCCCGCCTCCTCGCGCCCACTGCTCCCCGCGGAGCGGTTGATGGACTCGCTGGGGCTCTGCGGGCCGCTGATCATGCCGGGAGGGAGCGGGCTGGAGCCGATGGAGGGGATGTCGAAGTCCTGGATCTCCTCGTCCGTGTTGTGTCCTTCCAGGCCCAGGATGCTCTCGTCCGCGGCGGACTTGTAGCTCTCCGTGGTGGCGTCGTCGTCGTCCGGAGACATCGCTGCTGGGTAGGGGTCAGTCCCCGCGACTGGGACCGGGGTCCTGCCGATAGGAGGGAGCTGTACGGTGGGGTGTGGGAGGGTGCGTT
Organism: Aphrocallistes beatrix; assembly: GCA_963281255.1. Lineage (NCBI taxonomy): Eukaryota > Metazoa > Porifera > Hexactinellida > Sceptrulophora > Aphrocallistidae > Aphrocallistes > Aphrocallistes beatrix. The sequence continues at coordinate 3,310,614 of OY725496.1, forward strand.
CCTGTGGTGTGTTGGTGTCGTGAGGGTAAGGGGACAGGAGGGAAGGGGTGGGGGTGACGAGAGGCAGGAAGGGGGTGGGCACGTAGATGGCGCCTCCTCTCTGCTGCTCGACGAAGGAGGAGAGGAGATTGATCCACCTAGGGTAGACCGGGGGCTGGTGCACGGGAGTGGAGGCCAGCTGCACCAGGCTGCCGTGGAGTCTGTCCGCGAGGGAACGCAGCTGCGAGAGGAAGGCGAGGGAGTAGGAGCAGGGCTGCTTCTCTACGGACGCGAACATGGCCTCGCAGTAGGAGAAGGCCCGCGCTGACAGCCCCGCCTCCGCGTAGAGGCGAGCTAGCTGCAGCTTGAAGGGCTGGAACCCTGGCAGGCAGAACTCCGAGTTGGAGAGGGAGCGCGCGTACTCGTACACTTCGGTCTTGTGCAGGGCCTTAGGCTCCAGGCGCCTGGAGCTCAGCTCCGCCCCGGTCCCCTCTTGTCCCAGCAGCGAGTACTTGGCCTCCGCGTCCCCCCACCCCCCCAGCGGCTGTCCCTGGATGAGACGCACCAGGTGCGCGGCGTCCGTGTGTCCGCACTCGGCTAGGTTGCTGGCTAGCGTGGAGATGGAGGTCTCGGAGGCGGGCAGGTGTCTGTGCGAGACGAGCATGGCCAAGTGCTGCTTCCAGCTGTGCCCCTCCCTCAGGTAGGCGGCGTGCACCCCGTGCGGGCGCTTGCCCACCACGGCGCTGTAGTAGGACTGGAGGGGGTCGGAGGCGTGCAGGGAGTAGGTGAAGCGGTCCTGCACGGAGGCGCGCGTGTGCTCGTCCAGCGCCTGCGCTAGCAGCAGCGCGTGCGTCCAGAGCCTCTGCGCGATGCACAGCTCCACCGCCTCCTTGATGCGCCTCTGCAGCACCAGCAGCCGCAGCTGCTCCTCCGCCTGTCCGCCCCCCGGCCCCGCCCCCTGTCCCGCCCCGCCCTCCCCGCTGCGCACGCTGAACGCGCCGCCCCGACTCAGCAGCTCCACCACGTCCGAGGGCACCAGCACGCCGTTCTGCGCGCACAGACGCGACAGGTACTCCCACAGCAGCGCGCCGTCCGTGTCCCCCTCCCTCTGCGCGGCCGTCACGTGCTCCTGCGCGAACCGGACCACCTCCGACTTTACGGAGAGGGAGTTGAGGGGGCCGGGAAACCCGGCGTGCCCCTCTAGCCAAGGCTGGCGACACAGTTGGTCCAAGGTGCAGATGTGGACGCCGCTGGCCGAGTGCGCGTGAGGCGTGAGGATCAGGTCTCCGCCCCCGCTGAAGGTCCCCTTCATGTGAGGGAAGTCGAAGAGGAGAGGCGTGCACCTCTTTTCGGGCACCGCATGGCTGATCAGCTCGAAGGAGACGGGCTGGGAGGGGACCTGCTCCAGGAGGTAGGAGGGGTCTCTCTCCATCACCAGCTGCTGCTGCCACTGCTCCGGCCCCGGATTCCCGCCCTCCTCCGGCCCCGCGCTGTAAATGGACCCCCGCTCCGTCAGCTCCTCGTCCGCCATGCTGGGCGCGTAGCTGCCGGCCCTGCTGCCTGGGTGGCTGAGGTAGTGGTACATGGGCGGCATCATGGGGTAGTAGGGGTAGGGGTACGGAGGGTACTGCTCCTCCCTCCCCTCTCCTCCTGAGGGGTAGGGCGGGTACATCATGTAGGGATAGGGGTAGTATGTGGGGAAGTAGTGTTGTTGTTGTTGTTGTTGTTGTTGTGGGTACCCTGGCGGTCCCTCCTCCTCTGAGGGGGCGAGTCCGGGCGCCGGCCATCCAGCCATATGAGGGTAGCCGTATGGGGGGTAGGGGTACTCGGCCCCCACCGGGATGGAGAGGTTCGGGTTCGGGTCCGGGTAGGGTCTGGGGGGCTGAGGCAGGTACCTAGGTGGCGCCTGGTCCGGGGGGCAGGGGAGCTCTCTCTGGGTGTTGGGGTCTGAAGGAGGAGGGGATAGTCTCTTGCTGGGATCGCTGTGTCCGGGGAGCGACACCTCCGTCGTGATGTGAGGGGGCTGTGGCAGGACAGAAAATGGTTTGCCGTTCCTGCTCCTGGACCCAGTCCTGCTGAGTGCGGAGGAGGAGGAGGTGCGCGGCAGGCCGCCTCCCCCCGAGCTCTGTCTCTCCTGGTCGCTGCCCGTGTCGTAGGAGAGCTCCCGCACGTGCGGCACGCGGTGCTTGGAGGTGCGCTTGCTCTTCTTGGCGGGCTTGGAGGGAGGCGGGACAGGGGTGAACCTGGTCTCCAGGGCGGAGTTGGAGCGGGGGGTCCCTTCCTCAGGGTCAGAGGCCCCCACCACCATCTCAGAGCGAGAAGTGCGCCTATTGAGAGAGGCCTGCTCTACTTCCAGGTCCTGCGAATCCGGCGGAGGCAGAGAGGGAGGCAGAGAGGGGGGGAGAGGTGGGGGCAGGGGGGGTTGGCTGGTGGGGGGTAGGGGGAGAGGTGGGAAGAGAGAGGAGGAGGGGTGTCTGGAGAAGGCGGAGTTGGAGCTGCCAGGGAACCTGTCAGTTGGCGCAGGGAATCTCTGTTGTGAGAGGAGAGAGCGGAGCTGAGTGGAGCCGCTGCTGTGGTTGCTCTGTGTCCGCGGATGCTGAGTGCTGGGGAGCGCCGGTCTGGAGAGAGGGGGATCCTGCTCCTGGAGCGGCGGCTGAGACAGGAGGCCATTGACCGGGGGAGGAGAGCTGTCCCCCTGTCCCCCTGACAGGTCCGGCCTCTGTTCCTTGTAGGCAGGGGCATTACGGACAGTCTCGTGCGAGTGGGACAACTCCACGTAGCGGGAAGTAGGGGGGAGAGTGTCAGGGGACAGACGGGGGACAGACACTGGGAGGAGGTTAGGGGTCTTCACCCCAGAGGAGGTGGAGCTGTTGGGTGTGTTAGAAGAAGAGGTGTGTCCCTCTATCTTGATGCCTGACACCTTCTCCACTAGATCCTCCTTCTTGTAGGAGAACTCCAGGTTGATCAGGTCCGTGGTGGTGTCTGGTAGAGCTGGGGCTTCCTGCTCTCTCTTAGCAGCCAGCAGGTACTCTTGCTCTATCGGGTCACAGTTCTCTGCATGCAGATTGCTGCTGTCTCCAGGTGTAGACACCTGTGTTGTGTATTCTCCGTTATGCGCGTAGTGCTGATACGGATGTGGTGTAGGAAGGATTGGGAGGGATGCGGACGGGAAAATATGCTGCTTGTGCTCTGGAATGGGGAGTGAAGAGAGTGGGACAGGGGGTGTAGAAAAGGAGGGAGGTATCGGATCATTAGAATTATTAGCCCCGAAAAGGAACGATGCGGATTGTAATCTATCAGTATTAGTCTCTAAGTTTCTAGCTATAGAACTATTGAAGTCGTTATTGAAGAAGTCGGTGTTGCTCTCGAATCTTCCATTCATTATCTCGGATACAGAATACAAACTAGCAAGTAAATAACCAGAGCTGAAATGAACTCATGAACATCCTACTACATACAAATGGGCATGTGTAGAACTGGATTACGGAGAAGCAAATAAATAGCTAAGATATAAGCATATTATTGAACGTCAATTGGTGTACGTGATACTTTTTAGTAAGAAATGTAAGAACTTAGTGGAGCCATAGCCAAGACTCCAACATGCCAAAAATCAGCTTTCTGTGCCTGGCAGTTTCTTCAATCAATTCGTGATATATATATACACAAACATTAATCGAGTTTTAATAGTAAGGATTTGTGTGGAATATTTCGTGGTTAGTAATACACAATTGCTACCATACTCTACCGCATGAACCCGATTCTCCTAGTAAAACCCAAATAAATTGTAAATAAATACTTGCAAATGTGCAATTCCTACTAAAAAAGTAAATTATTCCAATTTTGTTCGCCGAGTATGAATGCGGAAAATATTTATGAAGTCATACTATAGTATTGTGTACTATATGTGCTATACTATAGTATTGTGTACTATACGTATGTGCTATACTATAGTATTGTGTACTATATGTGCTATACTATAGTATGTGTTGAAAAAGATAAAATGTTCATCTAAAATGAAAAAAAACAAACACTTGATATATATAATTATATATAGCTATATCTAATAGAATCCTCGAAAATAAATAAACACTCTAAAAGAATTCAAATCAATGATGGTTAGAGCGCGGATTTAGGCGATTCTGTGTCTGGGTCCTGCCACTTAGACACGTCCGGAGTCCCTTCGTCATTCCCATCCGTGGCTGAGGTTAACTCGGGGACAAAGACAATCTTTCCGATATTCAGTCTCCCGTGCATCCTCCTGACTCCGTCTCCTATCTGAGAGAAGCTGTATACGGAGTCGATCAGCGGCTGGATCTTTCCTTCATGGTAGAGGTGCAGCAACTTCTCAGTGGCCTTTACAACCTTATCCATCCTACCTCTAGCCAGGTAGCCGAGGTGGAATCCACTCACTGTCTTGTTCTCTTGCATCATGTTCATCGAGTTCACGTTCTTCCACTGCAGCCAACTCTTCACCATGGTGAAGTAGCTCTTCTGATCGCCAGTCACTGCGTTTGCAAATCCGAAAGAAACGATATGTCCCATATGGTTGAGAAGGTCGTATCCCTTCTTGAAGTCGGGTCCCCCCAGTGGGTCTAGGACGATATCCACTCCATTGGGTGCGATCTTTCTCACCTCCACGGCATAATCCTGTGTCCTGTAGTCGATCAAGTAGTCCACTCCCATCTTCTTCATGCGTTCGTGCTTACCAGGCGAGCACGTGCCGATTATTGTCACGTCAGGAACCGTCTTGCACAGTTGCACGGCAGCCGTGCCCACCCCCCCGGCTACCATGTGCACGAGCACGGACATCCCTGGTTGCAGGTTCGCCTGTTGGAACAGCATCAGGTACGCAGTCAAGTAGACCACAGGGAAGGCAGCCGCTTCCTCGAAGCTCATCGAGTCAGGAATTGGAATAACCGCTTTCGGTTCCACAATAGCGAACTTGCTCCAGAGCTCTGAGCCAACAACACAAACACGAGTGCCAACTTTGTAGGGCGGATCCTTCACTTCGCTGCCAATCACACGGATGATCCCTGATGCCTCAAACCCCATCACATACGGCGGCTTGGAGTTCCCGGAAGCAGTTCCTGGCATCCCCATGCGCTCCATCATCTCTTTGAAGTTGAATCCGCATGCTTTGATCTCGACCAGTAGTGATTTCGGGGTGAGTGGGGGCAGTGTCCTCTCCCGTACTAGGAGCTTGTTAATGTCAGAAGTTCCCGTCAGGTAGACAGCCTGGCAGGTCTTGGGCATCTCGAAGCTGTCAGTGCTCGGAAGTGAGGAAGATTTCGATTCAGCCATTTGCGATTTTATAGAGTTGTTACTAATCTACACATTGTTAAATAAATCGAACGGAAATTTCGACGAAAATATCAATACTGTACTATTTAATGATTCATAAAGGGCATGCCTAATTTCCGGGATGGGACTGGACGGATCAAGATAACTATTTTCCGGGACGGGATGGGACAATCCCGGAAAATCTAGGTACCTAATTTCCGGGACGGGACGAGTCAAGATCCCTTACTTCCGGGACGGGACCAAAGTACCTAATGTACAGTCGAGTCGATTCATTGTAATTGTGACACCGATTAATCACGTCAACCATTTAAGTAACTGTATCTAAATACAGTGATTTCGTATTTTATGGTAATATGGGGGACCTCCGAGATGAGAAAATCTCAGATATTTGGTACAAGCATCTACTCCCAAATGATGTCGCATTTCGGAGGTTTACACATGAGAAAAGTGGCTCACAATTGTAATTAAGTGCCTAGATTTTCCGGGATGTTCCCATCCCATCCCGGAAAATAGGCATCTTAACCTGTCCCGTAACTGAAATTAGGTATCTGAACTCGTCCCGTCCGGAAATTAGGTATCTAGAATTTACGGGACGGTCCCATCCCGGAAATTAGCATGCCCTTCATAAAAGCATAAATTAGTATTTTCAAGTCCTAAAAGGTTTCTTTGGTAGTTTACACTGGAGAATCCAGATATTGTAGGCAAGGACATGAGACTAAAATATTGCATTTCAGGCATTTTAGGACGAAATTTGGAATCCAGCCTGCCAAGGAGGCTTGTAGGCAGACAAGGACCGTGAATATTTAGATTATTTAATTAACATTGGGGGTGCACATGGCCTACTTAATACACGGCCGTGTATGTCACCAAGAAGGCCAGTTTTAACACAGTTCAAAGTTTAATTAGACCGATAAATAAAAAACCGTATTCGATAGACCTTTGAAATGTATTATTACCACATACAAACATCATATCAAGGTATGCAATTCAGCTGACAAAAGTTGATATGTCATCACTTGATTGCACAATAGGCTCTTTTAGAGCGAAAAATACTGTTGTTCTAGCTAGCTCATTTAATTAAGCATCGTTATCAGTATTTCTAATGCTTGATTTTTTTGGACAACAATAGGAAGGACTTGTAAATTATAATACACTTTTAGTATAATTGTTCTTTTTCTCTTTCTTATTATCACCATTTCTATACCATCAGGGGATTAAAGTTTCACGAAAAAACATATAAATTTTTTACGGGAAGGAAACGCCCCCCCACTTCTATTTTTGGCAAAACACCGCTGCTTATAATCCCAAAAATCTGAAAATAATAATGGAATTTCTGAATTCCTCAGTTGGCTCTCAACCTGCGAGGACTCGAAATCGTGAGATTTCATAATTCTCACGATCCTGTCGTGAGACATTATAAAATGATTCTTTGGAAGACAAAATCGTATCACAGGGCTCTCAACCTGAGAGAGACGCAAATCGTGGGATTTGATAGAAGCGTCGTGATATTTTGAGACAAATCATGAAATCTGGGGCGTCTGTCTTGAGATTGTAAAATTTTCCCCGAAATCGAGTTGAGGAGCTTGAATTGGTCCTAAGCTGAAAATTTTAGTCCTATCATGGACTAATTTTCCATGGAATTTAAGTCCGCTTGACTAATTCTTTCATGGAAAATTTGTCCTAAATGATACCAAGTTCCAGAGGCCTGCGGTAGCTGTTTTAGTCTAGTTTTTATATTTTCAATAAGTAGGCACCCCAGCAGCAAAATAGTTTGGATTTTAGAGAGAGAATAAAAACATAATTTACTAGAGTAGAAATTATTTGACAAAGATTAGCAATGAAAGGTTAAAATGTTTATTATATGTCCGGCATCAAACAGCTTGGATGTTCGATACTTGTTAAAACATTGATCAAATCTGCCAACGAAGTAACGAGCCCTTACTGCATAGATCCCAACTTATATATAGTGCTCAAATGCTGGTCCTGTTCTGCTAACCCCTATCAATAATGATACAGGGTGTATCATAAGTGTTGTCGGGTATTATAATTGAATTTAAAACCCCAGAAATGTATATCATGTAGTATACATTTTTTTATTTATGTAAACTCCTCTACTATCTATTACTGATTTAATACAATTAGACATACATACTGGGACTACTTGTTGATTTTCCAAGATATCCGGAATATTCTCCATTTGACTGACACTATCTTTGAAAATGGACTGGATATTCTTGATAGGATTGAGATCGGGTGAGTTGATTGCCACTCCCCTTTACGCCAAAACCCTAAAGCATTCAGCATTCCAATGGCCTGCATACGGAGCTCTAAACCATGACATAAAACAATCAACAGAGTCTCTCTGTTAGAATGCTGGGTGACCCTGCGGACACGCAGTGTCCGCAAGCCGCACAGCGCAAGCAAGCGAAGCGCGCGCTTGTGGAATATAATTCATTTAGTCTCCAAACTTCTGGGTAAAGATGTTATCAGTATTCTCGAAAATCAGTAGAATTGCTCATCTGATTCTTATCCCATTTTCGTCAACTTACTTATGTGAGGCCGGGTTTTCCTCCCTGCTTGCCATAAAAACCAAGCAACGCAACATATTAGAATGCAAGGGGATCTGAGATGTGCGTTGAGCAAAGCAGATCCTCGGTTAACAGTGTTAGTGGGGGAAAACAAGAATAGTTTCCCATTGACTATCTAATTAGAATTCTAATTAGTACGTACATACTTAGATTATATAATTTCTGATGCATTACCTCCTCAATTGGGATAATAGTAACGAAAAGTAAAAGTTTATAGATTTATATTTTTAAGCATAAGGACCACTTTTCTCTGAAAAAATTGGACTCTTGGGGCAATATTCCGTTGGAAAATTGGTCCTTTATAGGACCAATTTTATATGAAGAAATTGTTCCCCGGACCAATTTTCTAGGGTCCAACAATTTCCTGACAGCTCTTTGGCCTATGTCTAGTACAACTTTTGATGCCTGATTAATTTATATGATATTTAACTTTTTCTTGTCGTAAATAATAGTTAATTCAGTTAATGATGTATTGTAGTTCTCATGATCGTTCTAAAAATCGCTAACCCGATTTCTAAACATCGAGGGATTTTTTTTTTTGCCCAGACCCCCACCCAGTCTGGTCGCTCGATACTATAGATTGTTAGTCTGGCAAATGCCGGAAATTCCGGACCTGGTGCAATTTTAATCTGAGACAAGCGCGCTTCACGCACTTGCGTATCGCGGCTCCCTGAAAGTGCCAAATACTGATTACTTGTACTAATTTAAAATTTGCTTAATATAGTAAAAATATTGAATTGAAATCTTATTAACTTTTGATTACAATTTAATTAGCAATAATATCGTACTTAATCACATAACAAAAAGAGAATACAACTCATGCAAAAAGTATACACATAAGTAGCTAGCAGGGATACTGTAGGGTGCAAGCTCACACTTTGGAGGATTATTAAATAACTGCTTGATTATCAGCTGCCTTGTATCAATAAACAAAATGAGACCTAAAGGCCTGAATGAAAGGTGGTCGTTCCTGAGTTCTCCTCCTATCCAGATTAGACCGGTACTTCTCCATTAGAGGACGAGTTATCCAATAATTCACGTGTTTAAACTTCCTTCTTCTATTACATATGTTTGAGAAAATATGCATTGAGACAAAAATGTAGGTTAGAAATAAATATATTTGTAATAGGGTCGCGGATGCTCCTTGGATAATATAAAAGAAATGGGAGATTTTATGTGCAGCTGTAGACCAAGGAATAAGGACTTTAGGTAGGTAACCTAAAGAAATAGATTCAAAAAAAGTTGGGTTGTATATAATTTCGATTGCGTTGTCGAAGAAAAGAGAGGAAAAATGGAGAAATATGAAGAATAAACCGAAATAAGTGTAAATTTGAGCCCGAAAGAATTTTCTTTCAATCTTTTTCTTTTCCAAGTAATCCGGTCCAGTGGAATGCAAACGTGCCTCAAATCTCCTACCCCTCAACAGCACATAGAAAGCGCGGGACACAGAAATGTAAACACCAATATCAATCAGAGTCAACGGTAAATAGGTGAGATGTAGAATGTATATTGTTTCAAGAGACAAAGACAATAGTGACATAGCAATTACTCGAAGAAGAATATACAGGATGTATCCTCTTATCCATCGCTTATAGGGCAAGTTAATGAAAACCCTCCTTAACACGATTAAGAACAGACAAGTTGTGGGGATTAATAGGCTCATAGGGATTATGACAAAATTACGAGTTACATGAACCCACAAAGTTTGATTTTTTGAACTGAAACATTGTATTTCTATCGAGCCTTTTGAAATGAACTTCGAATCACATTTTTCAAACTGAGTAATTCCCCAGAATATAATCGCTATTATTTCTAACGTTATAAGTATAAGAATGAAAGTATACTGCATGGACTTTATTTCTAGATTCCTCTTCGTCTTATCTAAGTCGACGGGAAATATGGTATAATGAGGAACGTTCCTAATCCGTATTCTGATCTGATATTTCTCGTAAACATAATAAACAAACACAAATATCATGATGAAGGAAATTGGCAACACTAAGAGTGGACTGAAATATTTCAACAACTCAAATGCATATACCATCCTTTCAAACTAGTTAACGAAAAAACAGCTATTATTATACGTAGGGATACTCAAACTTATATTTATATATGTATATTTGATAAATATATGCTTACACAATATAATATACAATAGTCATGTGAGATATAATATTATTCGAGAAATTTGATATAAATATATCTTATTCATAAACATGTGGCTGTAGGTAGAATACGCATGATGCTGAGAAATATTATAATTGCCAACTAATATTTTGTATTGTTTAGAGTATCCACCTTTGGTATACGTAGGTCAAATGTTTAGTAATATTTTAAAGCAATTATGAACTGATAAACAAATCTATTCCCACAAGTCCAAAGTATGACTTACATGATGGTGTAATTATCTCTTAATCATGTACAAATACAAGTTTATATTATAGTATATTCTCCGGATATATATTAACATTATATAATATTATTCCACAAATGAATTAATAGTTCCTCATTACACAATTATTAAAAAATTAAATGACCTCCAATGATCTTTGCTTTCATGTGGCATTTGTACATTTTATCCTAGTCTAAAGGATTTGTATCATTTGAATCACGCATTCAAGTTGGTCAAGAATGTTGAACTAAACGGAACCATCCCCCGAATTGAAAGTTGTAGTAGTATTCAACGTGGTATAATTATTAGTATGAACCGTTTGTGTTCTTCCATCAGGATACCGTATTCTGAAGTTCATTGGACCAAGCACATTATTGCAACTCACTCTCCTTCCTATCTAGAATCCAACTAGATCGAGGTGGATGCTCAAACAACATTTTCATCATTCCGAAGAAGCATTTTTTGCTACATTTAGATAAACAATTTAGTTTGTTGTTTATTAATGACTTGAAGATTACTATTAATTAAAATCCTTTAAATTGACTTAATTTTCTTTTTAACAGAGTCACATAATCCGTCAACAATTTCTAGAATTTTTTCTATCTGATTTATCTGTGTATGTTCAACAGTAGCAATGGAGGGCAGGAAGGTTTTAAAAATTAAAGTGTACGAGACTGATTTGTCAGGCATTACCATATCTGTTAAATGTGTTTGGCCTTGAGAGAATGTCCGTTATTTAGGTTCGTCACACCATAATATGTCCAGGGGATATAACTTATCCGGCCCGACCATTTTTGACGATCATAACAGGTCCGGCAATGATTAAGAAGCAAATTTAGATACATTCTGGAATAAAAAGGTTTGTCTTATTATATGATATTATAAAAATAATCAATATGGATGTCTCAAAATCACCAAATGGTGCGTAATCATGATGATTTAGCATTTTTCGGAAATCGGTAGGTGTGAATTTGCATACACTGCTCCACTATGGCCTACTTAGTACATATATGGCTATGCATGTCGCCGAGAAGGCCGATTTATACTTTTCTTCCTTGAGAAAACTATGCATCTTATAGTAACTAATCTGGCTTTGTATGGGATATTGGGATAGTAGGATAATTTCAATGGAACCAAGATTTTGTGGTCCAGGTGCCATTTTATGATGACGTCACATTTATGATAATATCGTATTGCTATCATCATTACAACGATTACAACACAAAAAATAAATATCTGAAGTGAAGCATATGTACAGGTTGTTTCATCAATCATGCACGAAACTAAATTGCTCTCACTTCACTTGTGATTGGGATAATATTATTATTTTAGTCACATTTAAAAAGGAAAACCTCTGTCATAAAAAATATTGGAATACGCACTTAATTAATTTATGTAAATACGTGCTCAATATGGGATCCTTTTTGGCTATAACGTGATTTAACCCTAATTTGACGTGGGGTCAAAGGTATAAATAGAAATGACCCCACTTTCATTTTCAATTTCAATTCACTTTCAATTAACTTTCACTTTCAATTCAACATTCCTCGTCAAGTTGGGGTTAAGCGTAAGCCAATTTTCTGTATGACTTTTCTGCAAGTAGGTCGTGTTATTGTCGAGATAAAGCTCTCAATCTCGGTTTTCAATTTATCTAAGGTTTGAAGATTGTTTTTGTAAATATTGTCTTTACAGTAACCACAGAGGAAAAATCAAGTGGGTTCAGATCTGTCATTCGCGCTGAGTTCCAACATAGGACTGATTTCTATGGTAGAATTCTACCATCTTCATTCCTTTTGTCATCTAACTCTAACTCGTCCATTTCATTATTATATACAAATGATATTGAGTGCTAAACAAAATCCTACAAGGAAATGAAAGTTAGTTAAATACCTCCGAGTAATATTAACCTATTTTAGTGAAAGAATCAATGAAACACCCTGTATCAGTTGAAATTCATTTGATAATAATAGAAAGGAAATACATTAAAAATTGGCTGAAGGAATTAAAATGTAGTTTTTTTAAAGCGAATTCATTCGTGAGTGTGAAATAAATCATATTGAATTATGATAACTGTCTGTCGTGTTCATGTTCCAAGAATTAGCAAATCTTATGACTTGTAAAATTACACAGTAAGTAGGTAATACAACCATTCTGAAAGATAAAATAATGCAACTTGTTATAAATGGTGACGTCATTATAAATGGCACCACAATCCTAAGAGCGTCAAAAATGGTCCCATTAAAATCGGTATCCTCAAATGTCAATAAAAAGTCCAGATTAATTACGATAAGAATTAAGAGGCATAGTTTCCTCTAGAAAGAAAATTATAAATCTGCATTCTCGAAGTATTTCACGGTCCCAGCTTCACCAACAAGTTCAAGTGATTATCGATATCTTTAAATAGCTAGGGGAGGCCGAACACCAACTCATTTTAAAACTGACTTTTACTACCACATATATAGGATCCATCCATTATATGAATGACGTTGTACGCCCGTCGTATGTATAGTATATCCGTACGTTCGCTAAAATATGATTGTGAAATGTATGAAGATGTGGTAATTTTTTTGTGTGATACTAACAGATATTATAATTTTTGCTCAAATAATGTTTAGATAGTGATCAAAGTATTTGTATGCATTGAGTAATGTACAGTGCCCGGACAAAAGTATTCGACCACCACAGAAACTGCCATACAAATAGTGTTAAAGTGGGTCTATTCATAAAGGAATATGTTCTCAAACTGTAAGGAATACTCTATTTTTTATTTCAAATTCGTAAACTACACATTCTAATTATTCATAATTGATAGCCTCAGCTTAATTACTAACTCCCAAGTTAATAAATATCAACATTTGCTACTTGATGCTACTTGTCCCAAGTCACAGCCATTATATATGATGGCGTTTAGTGACACAAAGTGGCATAGGTTCATAATTTTCAACATAAGAATATGTAATTGAGTTGAAACTCTCAATTATGAGTAATTAGAATGTGTAGATTGCGAATTTGAACTAAAAAATAGAGTATTTTCTACTGTTTAGGGACATGTTCCTTCTTAAAAAGATCTAATTTAATACTATTTGTATGTAAGTTTTCGTGGTGGTCGAATACTTTTGTCCGGGCAGTGTATAAATGCCATAGTAACCCTTTTTTGTGTTTGTCCGAATTGATTGAAGAATTGGCAAGTCGTAGAGATATTAAAATTGGCATGTAGGTGTCAAATGATATGACTACGATGATTAAGTTCTAAGATCTAAGCGAAATTTTCACACCTCTGCAAAAAAAATGGAAAACAATTTTTCACACTTTTTCTATACAATATACATGACTTCACTCTCACAATAGAAATAATTGTACGACACTACAATATATTGTCATTGTTATTAATACATCAAAGCCACAACTTATGTTTGACATCTTAAATTTATTAGTGTATAGCAATAAAAAAGATTATGTGCATATTTTCACATCTTTATACGTATATATATTTCCACACCATTTGACGAATTTCTAAAAATATGATAGAGACTAGCCTCCAACGGGTGACTGGGGTGTAGATTTCGAATATCATATTTACAGGTTTATATGAAAATTATTTGTTTACTTTAGTTCATAATAGATACATAAAGTAAACAAATCTCAAAAATATCCTGGAAACTAGCTTCCAACGGGTGACATGAGGTTTTTAGGGGTGTAGATTCTGAAAATCGTATTTTCGAATATATGTGTTAAACTATTTGTTACTTTTGTTTACATTAGATACATTAAGTAAACAAATTATAAAAATAGGTTAGAGACTGGCTTCCAACGGTTGGCATGGGGTTTTCAGGGATGTAGATTTAGAATAATATATTTTCGGATCTATATGAGAAATTATTTGTTAACTTTTGTTCACAATATTTATATAAAGTAAACAAATTTAGGCTAGATTGAGTAACTCCAGGCGCCCTTAAGCCGCGCAGCGCTAGCAAGCGAAGCGCGCTTGTATTTTATTATGTAATAATAAACCCCTGCAAACTTGTTTAACATTGGTTAGTACAATTTATCATGTTTTTGAAAATATGATTAATGATACCAATGATTCATGTTTGCATATTCAACTATGTAAATACGTACGTATATTGAAAACAATTTGTTCATGCCAACTAATCGATTTCAAGTTAGAATGAAGATACAATGAAATTATAATCGATAAAATGTCCGGTATGGACTCAGAATGATTATATCTCAGGATGAGTAGATAGGGCATCAGTCGATCGTGAAAAAGAAGATCGTGGTCCCGATCCAGATCCTCGCAGAAATAATGATCGGCAAACACAACGTCACTATGACGCATCAATAATCTAGTGATTTACTAATACTACAAGCGGGATTCGCTTGCTTGCGCTGTCGACTGGCGGACAGAAAGAGTTCGCAGGAGGCGCCCTTATGCCGCCTGGGCTCACATTGATTAATTATAAGGTAGATAACAGCTCTAAATGTGTCTGTCTTACTGATATAATCGATGTCACTCGAAAAATCACAAAATTTGTCGAGTTATAGTCGAAAAACTGAAATTTCTAATTATAAAAAAGGTGATGATGACGTCATAATTCCATGATGACCCGACATTATCGTCTGAGGTCAGAACTTCGTAGAACTTCGTGAAGACTCGCACATGCCAAAAATCAGCTTTCTGTGTTTGGCAGTTTCTTCAATCAATTCGTTACAGATATATGTTATATATATATCCTTACTATTAAAACTCGATTAATGTGTATGTGTATATACACTGCCGGTCAAAAAGAATTGCTCAAAATGGGTTTACCCACAATTCGATTGATTTTCACAATGATAGCTCGTAACCTTCTCTGGACTGTTGAAGGGGAAATTTTTATCGAATATACTGATAATATTTCGGTTCTTATCTGTGAATTCAAATGAATCAATAAAATGATTATATGAAATTTTTAAAAGCGTAATTCTGATAATGCTTCTCTAAATCAGAAATAACATCTTCTTCAGAAAGATAACACCAATTATTTCCAATAGCATCATTTCGCTCAATCTTGTAAAAATCTACAAATTGTCCATGAAAAGTACAAAGAACCCATTGCCAGTATTTAGAATCAATGTAATCTTCACCAAGAATCTTCCAACGACTGAAATTATCATTAACTGTTCGATAGTCAGTATAGTTGTACGTTATACCATCATAGATAAAACTATTTTTCAGTAAGACATCTTCAGCACAACCTTCAATACATATCTTTTCAGAGCTAACATAATGCCAACCATTAATTCCTTGAGGTCGATGAAATGATCCGCAGTAATGCTCGTGTTCTCCAGCTGATAGTTGGCACGGCTCCCTGCAAAATGGACATAACGCCTTACAGCCAACCAAGCTCCCAGTGATTTTCTCTTGCAAGTGTTTGAACTCATGGGTAGGAGAAGAAGTCAATGTTTCATCTATCCACTCTTTCCAATCAAATTTTGAAAAGGAATCTTTCAAAGCTTGGTTTAATAATTCAGAAAACTGTTGAAAATTATCCACAGTGTAGACATCCAAAATATCCAGATCACTCAACCTTATTCCTCGTACAAGAGTGGAAATGGAAGTATGATATATTTCCTTCCATTCATGCCAAGTATTGATTCCCTTGGAAACAGAAGATTGAGATACATTGATCAAATTCTTTAGTATTTCATGTATTCTATTTTCGAGATTATTAAATATGTTAGATTTTACTCGCGGGTTGAATGAATATTCATAGATTTTTTGCTCAATAAAAGTACTAATTGTATCAAAAGGGTTTTTAATGTAGGAAATATACTCTTGAAAGTTCTTTTTTATCGCTAAGTCCTTCAAGATAGCAAGTTGCAGAGAAGATCTACAGGAGTAGATTGAACCATGTTCTGGATCGTTAATAAAAAGTCTGTGGAGAATTTGGAACACAGTGTCCTTTAAGTGTTCTTTTACACCATTCAGAGTAACAGTCGCTATGTGATTAGCGCAGACATTCTCAGAATGTATTCCAGCGCATAACTGACAAAATTTCTCGAATAAAGTACATTTCAGTTGTTCTATCCTACATTCAAGACTGTTTTGTTCAAGAAATTTGTCTTGCAATAGCTCAAAGGATTTGATTGCTTTACAACACTGATAGAATACGAAATCAAAAATAAAATGATTCGTTAGTATCAACGACTCGCGAGCATCATCATTTTCTGATTTATTGTGTTCAGAGATGAAGGTGATGGATTTGTCTATCAAGATATGAAAGTAATCAATGCTATAATTCGAATTTTGTGGGAAAAAAATTTCAATTATATCACATACCTTTTTGCTAAGTTCCTGGATGATGGAATGCATTTTTTCATCATATTTTGTCTTGCTTTCTTTACTTGAGAAGAATTTCTTTATCTTGCCAAAAAATATTTCTTTTGTTCGACGATTCATTACTTTATAATATTTACTATCTCTTTGAACATCCGGGTCAGGCTGAGATATGTCGTAGAATTCATTAATACCAAACTCTTTAAACCTATCAACTTCTCGAATTAGCCAGGTTTTATCGGAAATAATATCGAGCTGCTTCAGATGAGGATTTTCGAGGAGGACCTGCTGAAGATCCTTGGACACATCAGCGTAATCAAGTTCTGGGAATTTGATATGACTCACCCATTCAGTCCAATTCGTATCAAAATATTTTCTGACTGCTTCTGTACTTTCAAAAGATACCTGATCTCTATATTTCTCAAATAGATCGCGTACTATTTTTACGATTTCTTTCTGATAACTTTCGAATTTTACATCGATTATTTGTTTCTGTTCTTCGACTCTGAATATCAGATCACATTCTTTTCTAACATTCATATTTTCATCTTCACGACAGCGGCTAAAATACCTCTCTGTCTGAGAAATCCATTGCTCAAAAATGAATTTCTTCGCGTGGTTAACAAAGTAGTCCTCCAAGATAGTTCGTTCCAATTGAAGTGCCACACTCTTTGAGTCTTCAAGGATATTTTGCAAAATTTCTTGTATTGTGGCTTTGAGTTTGTTGTTTTCGACATTAGAGAGAATGTTGAAGTAAGTGGATTTTTTAGCAGTCATTTCCTGTGTGAATTCAGAGAACCAAGTGCAAAGAGCCGTGTCCAATTCAACATAGCAATTCAACTCGAGAATATTTCTGTAACTGAAAACAAAGTTCTCCTTTAATACAGAATTCCAGAGGTCATTCAATTTTTTTCTCCATTCCTTCATAGTTTGGAAAGTTATAGTATTTTTATGGGAGCAACAAGTTATAAGTTTTGAACGAAATGCCTCTGCCTTCTCGATGTATCCAGATGAGATCGAAGTCATGGGCGGATCCCCTTCAAAAAGACTAGGGAAGTAGAATACATCTTCCTCTGGGTTAAACTCGATCACATCGCCGAATTGACAGAACTGTAGTTCTTTGTTTTCTTGTTGTGCGGCACACTCAGTCATTTCATTCAGAGTATCGATCAAATTTGTCCTGGCTACCATTAAGTTGTTATGGGCCTGAGTATCCCCTACATTCTGATGCACGAAAAAACACTTTGGCTTTGAAAAAGTTTGTCTCATTCTAATAAAAGCAATTATTGTTATCTGTAAAATATCCTGAACTTCTGAATGGCTCTCTCCTCTTATGTTGATGACAGTAATGTCTCCCAGACCGACTATGAACGTGGCCATTTCATTGTCTTTTTTGTAAGATACATTTCCAGAAAGCTCAGGAGCACGAAGTCCCTCTGTGTCTAACAGTATAATGTAATCATATCCTAGCTCTTCTCTGGCATTCCCGTGGACAGGAATCATTTGCATATACACGCCTCGAGTGCAACGCCCTGAAGAAACCGGAAAATTTATCCCGAACATAGTATTTAGAAGTGTAGATTTCCCACTGCTCTGAATTCCCAATACAGAAATAACAAAAATCTTTTTGTCTGCGCCAATTTTGTCAGATAGGGATAGAAGCACTTCTGAAACCCATTGCACGGGAACATGATCATCATCTCCATTGACAACCTCAAAGGATTGCCCATTCAGTATCAAGTCTGCCATTACACAAGGCAGGGAGGTTGGACTAAAGATTAAATGCGGCTTAAGGGATGATTTCTTTTTAGCTTCGATAGTATCAAAAGCTTCAAATGTCTGCCCCAATTCGCGAAATATGTGTTCAATACCGATTGAAGACTCAGTTAGAGACTGAGCAGTTTTTCTTAAATTCGCTTTAGCAGAAGTTTGTATCTTATCCCTCTCCGCTATATCGCTTAGTTCAGGGTGCGTTGAATTGGACTCTAACAGATATTTCTTATACTCATCGTAAAGGAAGGGCAGGTATCTTCTGGAGATAGCGTCCAGATGATTCGACAAAATATTCCAAAAAAGATCAAACTTAAATTTATTGTTCATATTGAGAGAGCATTCGTTAAGAAGACCTTTCAGTAACCCAGACGGTGGACCTAATTTTTCTGCTTGAAGCTGTCTAGCTCTCAGTTGTGCTTCTTTCAATTTGGTATTACACACTTCAAAATCACCACGAACGTCATTTTGTATTTGTTGTAATTTCCTATTAGCATCAGCCCACTTCCCAAATTCCCCTTGTAGAGGCAACAATTGCTTTTTGAGGGTGGCAAGGATCGTGCAAGAATTATTGTCGACTTGTTTTGATAGAAGAGGAAAGTCCTTGCATATGGTATCAACGGTGTGCTTCATTGAAGCAATTTGTTCTATCCGGGTATCACAAACCATTCCAACTTGAGTGGCTGGCTCAATGCAGTCTGTCAGCGAGAGAGCTTGGCCATGAAAGTTGTCTAGTTCAGTAGAAATTGAACTAGCTATGATCTCAGAGTCGGAATGAATATTCTTCATCGGAAGCCGAATTGTAGTATTGTCATCACTTAAAATTTTCGGGATGGAATCAGGCTTAACTTTTTTATCTGTTAATTTCCCTTTGTAGATTAGAAAAATAACTTTAGATTTGAAATTAGTATGAAAATATTCTATAATTTCGACTATTTCTTTAGTGAGTTTTAAAAAGGGAACAAACACATATAGGAGTGTAGAAATTGAACCTAAAAAATTGTATTGAATTGGATTATTACAAGCATTCCCTCTGAGGTTCAGCATAATAAAATGTCGGTTGATAACATTATTTGGCTTCGACTTGGCTAAATACCAAGCAATCTCCACTGTTCCATTCAAAAGGAATCTTCTCTCAATATTGTCCTTACATTTTTGATGAAAAAAATACTCGTGCTTTAATTTGAGAATTCTATTCAAGATTTCAGACTTCAGACTAAACTGGCAATCAGAAACTCGAATGAAGGATATTATAGGCAGAGGCTCTTCAACTGCTGAGAAGCTTCTAGCATTCTTATCATCGACAAAGCGGCTTAGGATTAGAGTCTGAAATGCAAAGTGATTAAAGGAAACTATTCCTGAGTTAGAATCATGAGTTATGAGAGGAAGCGAAAGTTGACACTTGGAAACATGATTCACAAGCGTCTGTCGGAATATATGTTGTGACTTCAAAAATAAATATAAAAATACATCCATTGGATGAACGAGGTCACTTTCATCGTCATTTTCATCCCAAAAGGCGGAAAGTGAACATGATTTAGAGGCAACAGAATTAGATTTTACAAGATTTGGTAACTCTCTGCTCGAATTGTCAAAGAACATGATTCTTCTCAGCATATGCACTGGAAGGTCTGAAAGAGAGGTAGGAACAGATGAAACATCCGTAGGATTGAGACATATCGCATCAAGGAGACTGATTTCCTTCTGATCGAGAGGCAGGTTCAAGTGTTTTGAAATATCCTCCATATGAAAACTATACACAGATAAATAGGATTTTAAGTAAATTCAGGTATTTAACTCACGCTGGGGTTGATCAGTACTAATCGTGCGTCATGGCTAGCTGGGAAGACAGCTTACCTAACCGTCATGCAAAACCTTAGCGGATTACCTCCTTATTGGCTATAAAAATTATTTGCTTTTCGATCAAGTTGCACTCAGGGCAAGAAGGCCCGCGGGCCGAAAAAAGTTGTGGGAGATTTTTTCGGGATGCGGTACAAATTTCGATTCTAAAATTCCTACACACTCTACAAGCATAGCCTAGTTCAGGGGTTCTCAATAGGCGGCCCGCAGACCAATTCAATCCTGCCCGCGAAAGAATCCAGATTATGAAAAATATTCCTATACAATTGCCGGATTTCTGAGTGAGGCTAACCTAACATCGACAAATATTTTATTTTTGCAGCCTCTTTTACTTCATATTTTAACGGATAGATTATTGCTTATGTTCTTGAATTATTGTGTATTAAAACAGTGAATCCATATTTGATGACAATGTTTGCTATCATTTCAGCACCGTTTTACTGGAGTATCGATGCTGCTTTAGCCATATAATAACTTTATACTAAGTTGTATAATAACTTCTTGTATAATTGTATAATAACTTGAAACGTTTCGTTATCAGTAAATGGCCCGTTGAACTTGAATTCGCCTGTCAGGCCAAAATTGGTCCGGGGGAGCAGTTTGGGTTGCCATATTTGATCCGGGAACCAGGTTGGCAGCCAACTTGATTCGTATGTCGTATTTAATCCAGGTGACAGCCGGCACTCCGACATAGGTATTAAAAAAATTATTTTACAACTGATGGATACCAATTTTCATAGTCATACATACGTTTAGTCCAATGTACTAGTTTTCTGGGTAACTAACCGATATCCTCGTAAATTAGATCGTTTCCGAGTGATGAATTTGGGTAAGGAATAAAATATAAGGATCTAAATTAGAATTTCTATTCCAGTTCTGTAATGAATAAATAAACAAAATAATGATGATAACTAGACTTAATGAAAAAAAGAAATGGCATTGAAGCGAACTAAAACGATGGAAGCCATCCTCTGAACATTTTGATGAGGCTATCCGGGTTGATGGCCTCAGTTATGGTGGAGGCCACCTGGCCCTCCACTGTTAAAATCGTCTTTTTATCTTCGGCATAGCCTTTGAGGCGAAGATTTACAGCATGAATTCTCTCCAGTCGATTAACGGGGGTTGTGTGTGCATATGAAGGAAGGTCGAAGTTGATATTATGCAGGATGGGATAAAGAGTCCTGTACTGGGCACGAATGCAGCGAAGGACTGCCTCACAGGAAATGCGAAAATTACCCTCAAAATTCATCACTCCCATCCCATCAGTCATGTTAT
Source organism: Aphrocallistes beatrix (assembly GCA_963281255.1). NCBI lineage: Eukaryota > Metazoa > Porifera > Hexactinellida > Sceptrulophora > Aphrocallistidae > Aphrocallistes > Aphrocallistes beatrix. The sequence continues at coordinate 3,332,098 of OY725496.1, forward strand.
GCGTCAGGCGATATGGGACTACCTCAGGGATACCGAGGTGTCTACCCTCGCCGAACAAAATGCCAAAGTCCACGTGCATTAGGTGGCCAGTCCTGTTGGAGATGAGTAGATTTTCTGAATGCCGGTCTCCCAATCCGATTATGTACCCCACCATCGACATGACTGCGGTAGAGCGTGTGTACTCAGTTCGAGCTAGATACCAGTCGGTGGGGTTGGGGAACTCATCGTAGAACCATCTGTGGAACACAGGCGGAGTACATCGCGGCCTCAGTTCAAGGTTAATTTTACGATCTCGACCCTCCTCGTCCTCAAACTTATTTAATATTTTCTCAGTGTCCTGTTTAGTCAAAGGTGGATCTGCATGTGTGTACAAATTTAGTATTTCGCCCTTTAAACTTCGCATCCTATTCACCCATTCAATCAGGCCTGTGTATTGTTTTCTTGACTGACCAAGGTCGTAGGAGAAGGGCACAGCGGCGTACGTGCGGATGTACAGGTTCCGCTCGCTACAGCCAGCATCTTTCTTCATCAGCAGGTTGATTAAGCGGAATATTTCCATTATGCATTGGTCTCTGCGGAGGTCATCTTTGGATTTGTATAAAAAGTCATATTTGTTACCATCCGAAGCAAGAACGCGGACTCGTTCTGGATGTTGCACTGAAGGTAGGGGGAAACACAAATCAACAAACTTGAATATAGTCGGTAGCTCTTCGCAAGAAAGTGAAGGAGAATCGATGGGAAACTGAAAGCAGCGCTCTATTGGCAAAACTATTATATTCCTCATGTCTTCATTATCAAATAAGGTTAACAACTCTTTATTCCGTACAGATAGACGCTTTGAAGTATGGTAACTTTGTGGTCTTGGATTTGGGCTCGAATCATCGAACTTTCGAAAAGCTCTTACCAGTAATAATGTCGCCCTGCGTATATGTTGAATTTGATCATGTTTATCCGCAGGTATAGGAATAAACTCCCTAATTTCGAGAATTCTTTCACTTCTGCTTTGGGTGACATATTCTGGAGAAAAAGTCCCTGCTATTAGCATCCATATGCAGAGAGAAGGGTACTTAACCATGACTGTTACTATCATCTTAGCTTGCAGCAGGAATGTCTGGTTATTAGTTCGATTGATGCGGGCAATTAATACTGTGTAAGCACAATACAAGTGATAGGGTTGGAGTCTGGAAATAAACGTTTCAACAATCGAATTTAAATTGACCTGATACCCAGCTCGACTTGCATCCTCATTATCTATCATCACGCTGTACTCTAACCAGAGAGAGATAGCCTTGGGCATACACGTACGCATATGCTTGTTACTTCTTAGCATGAGCTGGAAGTATTGCTGGATACACTTTACCGTCATTGAGTGTCTATATTCATAATCTTCTTCTCTGTCACATTGCTTATATACTTCCGAACTCAAATTGTAGCAAAATTCTGCCGATGTAAAGAGAAACTTTTCGTTACTGGGAAAATCTTGAATACTTTTAGTCAGCATGTTCAGAATGGTAGCATAATCGTAGTAGGGAGTGTCGATTAGTAGGTTGAGATGGTGCAGATTCAGTTTGGAGAAATAGTGATTCCATTTAGGAAGTATGTCTAATGGAATATCTTGGGATACCTCCTCAGCTAGCTTCAGGATCTTCTCCAAAAACCTGACTGCTTCCAGTCTTCCCTCGCCGAATTTAGAGATGAACTTGGCCTTCTCGTAGTTGGCCTGCAGCCAGAGCAGCTGTGTCGGGTAGAAGTGGTCGATCTTGAGGAGAGCGGCCGCACCTGGCTCCTCCAGCTCGCATTTCCTGGACACTTTAGCCACTTGCAAGTCACACAATGCCACTTCCTCACAGAGACTGGGCAGTGAGGAGAGACATATTATTCCTCTCCGAAGAGAGAGGATCGGTTCTCTGACCTTGAAACTGGTCTTGCTCAATCTCAGCGCATCCTTCCACGCCTGCAGCAAGCTCCTCTGAGGCTCAGTCAGACGGGTATCCGCACCGGAGTTAGAGGGAAACAAGAAAGCATTGGCGAATTGCTCTACTTCGTGGATCATGCATAGACGCACCAACTCCTGATAGCACTCGTCATTCAACAGCGAGCTGGCAGTCTGCGTAGCCAGGAAGGAGGCTCGCTGATAGCGCAGCACGTCTAACAGCCGCGCAAACTCCTCCTCGTCACGCTTGTGCGCAGCGTTCAGGAGCATTCCCAGCCCCAGCTTCCACCGAGCACTGCATACGTACTCTGGCGTGGAATCCAGATCCAGCAGATCTCCGCCCTCTGTCCTCACAGAGGTGTCAAGTTCATCCCACTGAGACAGTTTGAGGCAGGCTTCCACTTGCAAGGGCTGGAATATGGTTTTCCAACTGGGTTGTTGCGTCATCACTTCCCGCAGCTGCAAGCTAGCCTCAGACAAGAATCCCATATCGAGCTGTGTCTCAATCAGCCTCAGACGAAGTGAGGAGTTCTCGGGCTCTCTCGAAATGCCAGCGTTGTAGAGCGTCATAACGCCTGACAGGTTCTTCTCGTAGAGCTTCTCTAAGATGGCCTCTTCGAGCTCGGGGAGATGGTGACGGACCGCTTTCAGACCCAGAACTGAATCCTGATCCCCCAGGTGCTGGAAGAGTCGGCCGAGCCGCTTAAGAAGTATTTGGTCCAGTTTTCCTCCCCTCTCCTCTACGATGTGGTGCTCCAGATAGTTGAGAGCCTGCGGGAAGGAGTTGCAGTACTCTGACAGGTCCGCTAGCTGCAAAGAACAGAGGTTTTTGGAGAGATAACTCAATGCATCCAACTTCGCCTGAGTGAGGCGTGATTTCTCTCTGCGAATGAGCTGACGGAGGAAACGCAATACGAACAGAATCGTTTGGATGATCAGCTTCAGGTGAGTGGCTTCCATTTGAGTCAGGCTAGGCTCTTCAAACTCTGAAAGAGCAATATCCACCACAGCTCTGAACTCTCGCAGGATCAGCTCGAGGATTGGGGAGAGTTCAGTCGCCTCAAAACCCTTATCCTCCATGATCTGAACGATCATGTGCGGGAGTAGCATGAATCCGATGTGAGGGTTGATCTGCGCAATGAGTTTAGTGCAGGATTGGAAGAGCAAGATAGCGGAGGGGTGTGTGATGTACCCTGTCAGCTTCTTGCACACTCGGGACAGCCAGTGATGGTAGGTCTTACTCTTCTCAGTGATGTAGATGGGCTCTTCCTGAGTGCCGCTGAGTATCGGATCCCCTTCCCCCACACTCCCCTGCTTCTCCTCGCAGAAGATGTACCTGGACTCGAAGTACGGCTGGACCACAGCCCAGATGTGCGGACTGATGCTGCTCTCCACGTGCTTCCGTACCGCGCTCTCTGCGTCCGACATCCTGTAGGCGGCCAGCGCCTGCTGAATGGTGAACGAGACGATGTCCTGCTTCTCGCTCTGGGCTGTGGTCATTGCCAGGCACGCGGTCAGCTCGGTCAGCAGCTGAATGGCGCAGGTCGCATTCGCAGTGATTTCGAAGCAAATTGGAAGCTGTGAGGTGTCCTGTCGCTCTCTCTCAATGTCGAGACGAGCTGGGTCCACTGGACCTAGTGCGCCGAGACATCGCGCCAGCTGGACATTCAATTCGTCCTGCTTCACTCCGAACAGACCCATCAGCGTCTGCACCAGCTTGGCTATGACTGGGTCTGCGAACGGAGAGGCTAGGATCAGCTGAGACACCTCGGATCTCTCCGTCTCAATCAGATGGATGAGAGCGCCCAATGCGAGCTTGCGCACAATCAGTGCTTGGTGGTTCAGGCCTGAGTGAATGTGCTGCAGACGCGTGGTTAGAGACAGACCCGCAGTCTTGTCTCGGAACAGCTGGAACGTGTCCCTCAGCTCCTCCTGACTGCTCGCGGCAGGAGGCAGCTCGCTGCACAGGAAGGAAGCTGTGCTCCAGATCTCCATCCGAGGATCGGAAATCAACTTCTTGAACATCGAATGCATCATGAGACCGGTCGGCTCGTTGCACACGAACTGGTGCAGCGCCACCACGATATAGAGCCAGATCGGGTCCGAGCTAGACAGCTGCAGGTGAGAGATGAAAGACTCCCAAGCCTCAAAGGAAGCTTTCACAATGGCTTCGTCCTGATGGTGCAGGAAGTAGGTGAGGCTAGCCATCAGTTTGTGCGGCGCTAGGTTGATGTACCTAGGCTCGAGGCGGTGTATGAGGTGGTTGAGACTCTTAATGAACACTAATTGCTGTCCATTCGAGGAATTATTGTTTAGAATCTCTAAACACTTTAGCATTCCAAGAAATTCTGAGCCAATCTTTTCCATCATCTAAGCAATTCTCATTAATATTTACAGTGTCAAGAAATGTAAGTAATTCAGTGATAAAGTGTCACTAGTAGACTCACCGAGATAGACTGGGCTGGATATGCGATGGACTGGAAGAGCTGGAATGCTTCATTGACTGCTTCTGGGTTGAGGGAGCAGTTGAGAGCCAGCTTGTAGCTGATGTCGTCCCCCACCACCCTAAGGCTAGCGTTGAAGTCAGAGCAGAACTTCTTCAGGAATGAAACCCTGAGCTTGAGCTGGTCGGGCTCGTTCACGGCTAGGTCTGGGAATATGTTGCTGAGGTAGGGCTGGATGAGATCTGACACGGACTTGCCGGTCTGCGAGGAAATGAAGTGGAGGAGGGAGTCCTTCTTGTCGTCGTGAAGCGAGAGCTTCAATACGAGCGGGATGAGTCTCGGCAGCATGCACTCCAGCAGCTCCCTGGGGCTGTCCATGTCGAATGCGCTGCTGAGAGCGTTCAGGTAGTCGGCGAGCTTCTCGTGGTCTTGTTCCTGACGGAAGATCTTCTGTACAAAGAACTCGGGGATGGTCCCGAACGCACTGTCGTACCACTTCGCGTCCGCGCTGGTCTCCCTGTCCCCTATCCCTGTCAGGACGCGTCTAATCTTGCTCGACACGATCTCCCGGATGTCCTTGAAGACCATGCACTGCAGCAGCATCTTGAACACCCGGATAGCCTCCTCCGCATAGCCCAGCCGTTTCAGCGAGAACAACAGATCGCTGTAGCACTCCGTCACCAGGAGCTTCTGCTCGCTGCCGGCGCCTTTATCTTGGAGGACTACTTTCAGAGCTTTGTGCAACTGAAAGACTGCTGGATGCATCAGGACCGTCCAGTCCCTCTTCCCCTCCGACCAGAGCTCAGCGGTGGGGCCTACTCGCTGGAGCAGGTCGTTGAGAGGGTGTGACAGCTGGAATGCGAGGGCATAGCTGCTGGAGAGCAGGGTGAACTCCATCACAGTGGGGATGAATGTGTTTCTGGCTGGGAGCAAGACTGCTAGCTCGAACAGAGCTGCTAACACGGCGAGCTGAACTGACAGGTGCAGTCCCTTATTGCACAGCAATGTGCTAACTGATGCCAGGAAGTCCTCTGCATGCTTCGGGAAGTAAGCGAGTGAGGAGCGGGGAACCTGAGGGAAGGTGAGGGAGTAGAAGGAGGCGTGGAGAGGTAGGTCGCTGTGGGAGAGAGGCACGGGCTTGTGCAGGGTGCAGAGGTTAGAGTAGCAGATGACAGAAGTGATGATAGGCAGTAGCGAGACCAACTTGAGAGAGAAAGATAGGTTCTCTGCACTCGTCAAGTCGTACCTCTTCAAAACCGCAGAGAAGCGATCAAACGTTTCATCCGCTTCCCGATCAGGCAGCGATCGGAGGAGGACAGGGAGGCAAGAGGTGAGAGCGAGCATCAGCTGGGGCGAGGGGACAGAGGGGGAGTCCATGGGAGGGAGGAACCGCCGGTACATGGCACCTACCGCACGAGGGTTCTGATCGAGAGCAGCCAGTAGCTGCAGGAGGTACGGGATCTGATTGCTGTCTGCCTGTGCGAGTTCTACCTCTGAGAGATTGCTCATTAGCGAGCCCAAGCACTGGAACAGGAGAGGAACAGAGGAGTGGGTGTGTGCCGTGGACATGCAGATAAGAGTAGCGATGCATTCGCAGCATTTCCTGAGGAAAGGAGTGACTGCGTGAAGAGAATCGAGCTGGGGCAAGAGGGAAGCCAGGAGTATTTGCAACATGTCCTCTACTTTTAAACAAAATCCACTCACTTCTTGAGGATGGAACAGCTGTCGAGTACTGGAGTGAGCTCTCTCTTCTCCATCTGAGGTGAATCGGGGTTGCAGCGAGGCGGTAGTGATCCTGAGACCTGTGTCCAGCAGAACGTGCAGAGCTGTCAGGGAGTGAGTGACTGCTTCCAGCCGAGTGGAAGCAGTGCCTGCCTGCAAGCGCTGGTTCAGCTGGTCGAGGTGGTGGGAAGCCATGCAGTCCAACAGCTCGAAAGCCCTGACTGGAAAGACTGGATTGGCGCCTCGAAAGCGCGCGTAGGACGCGAACAGAGCGGTGAGGACGGAGGACATGTGGTCAGAGGAGTGGAGAGAAGGGGAGCGGTGCCACCTGTCCACCAGTGCGAGGATGGAGACAGACGCAGAGTCCGAGAGAAGCAGTGCGTCGTGCAGCAGGTGTGAGAGAGTGGACGCGATGGGGGGAGGGGGAGGGGACAGAGGGGCGGGGTGCTGACAGGTGAGACTGTTGAATAAGTGCGTGGAAATCTGATCGAATAAGGACTCTTGATCTCGAGACAGTCGTGTGAGTGCAAGTTTGAAGATACTCAGCGCCCCGGAGACCGCCTGCAGCCAGCGAGGGAAGAACGGAGAGTCTGCCCACTCCGAGTAGTGGCGGTGCATCTGCCGCTCAGTCAGCATGGAGAGGAGGTCCAGCAGCTCGTCTGCCTGCGGGGACTCCCCAGGGATGAACTCCGCCCTGCACACAGCGGTAGCGAGGCGCAGCAGCTCTGTGCTCTGGTGGATGTCACTCACGGCCACCTCCTCCCACAGCTGTCTCACGGAGACCATGTTGTACATCAAGGGGCACCTCTGCAGGTGCATTCTGGTCATCCTGTACTGAACGCTCTGCATGCGCAACGCGTGCAGGAAGAGACTGTGTATCTCAGAGTTAGAGTGTAGCTTCAACGGATGGTAGGATAGGATAGGCAACAGGTGGCGACACTTGGAGAAGTTGTACTGGAAGTGGAACGATTCCAGAGGGAGTTCACACCTGTTGCCATTCTCCACGAGTGTGAGCATCACGCGGGATAGGTCATCGAAAAACTGGAGATATCTTGCCAAGGGATCCAGTCGCACCGAGTCGTGTGTGAGACCCATGTGAACCAACAGATCAATCAGTTTATGGATGCTATTCCAGAGTGCCTCATCTTCAACTGGGACGAGACGCAACTTGTCGAGAAGAGTCTCGATACAACACAGCAACAAATCCTCTCCTAACTCTTGGTCCTGCTCATCAATAAAGAAGACGTCATTGCCCTCGAGATGATCATGTATCTTTTCAAAGTGGGATGGATTTTCATCGGCGCACATGAACAATAAGTCCATCGTTATGCGCACATCCTGATACTCTCCCTTTGGAGCAATTGGATAGGGTTCAACCATTTACTAAAAAAAACTAGCGAACAATCGTGCAACCGCAGAATATTTTTCTGAACCTGGATATTCTCTTAATTAAGGGTTCCTTAATACATATTTCAGGCTGGGGTTCCTATTAAAGATGTTCCTTATATACAAAACAACGTGCATTTTATCCGTCCCGTCCAAGAAATTAGACATGATAAAGGCTAGGCCAAGTAAGGTAAAATACTTGTTTATCATCCATATATTTCTAGAAATTAGGGACGGGAGGCGGCATAAAATTTTATTTTAAAGTATTTCAAAATGTTTAATACGTTTCATATGAGTTGGTTTACGTGCTACAAAGGTGTAAAAATATTGAATTAAAGGGAGGTATTGAAAAGTCGAGAGAGCATGCTCGTTAAGTCCAGAGAGCATGCTCATTAGGTCGAGAGCATGCTCCTTACATTTATACCTTCTTTATATTCAAAAAAGGTACAAGTTTTTACTGATTTGAATCTACTACATGCGCCTCAATTTCCGTTCCTAACACATTAGTGCCCGTTTATTTTAGTCTATAATGAGACAAAAATTCCGGGACGAAAATTCCAGGGACGAAAGTTCTGCTTACCCCAATGGAGTAGATAACGAGCATGCTCTCTCGACCTAACGAGCATGCTCTCTCGACTTAACGAGCATGCTCTCTCGACTTAACGAGCATGCTCTCTCGACTTTTTATTATAAGATTAAAGGACTAAATTGGTAAATGAAGCTTTGAACATAGCATTCTATACACTAAAGCGATGGTACTCACAAAATTTTTTTGACCAGGGATTGGTTAGTAATGGTTAGTAAAAGTGGAAGCAAACTGTGGATTACTCTTCTAATAAAGGTTTACATTTTGACTACATATTAGAAGCTCTATAGCAATACAATTACTATTAGAATTTGTTATTTAAGATTTAGTAAAAGGCTACTTCTAAGCAATAGGAATTTAAAACAATTTGGCTTCTAGGGCAGATGTGTGCTAGTCAATTAATTAAATTACGGCTGGTGCAATAGTTAAGACACTATTACTCCAAGTAAGTTGTTAACTTCTCAGTGGGCTACGTAATACTTACACTGTAGTTACCAAGCTAATTCTGTTCTGTGCCAAGTAAGAATATTACTACTTCGTAACAAAATTGTAATAATCTTACATTGTAATAAATTCCTACGTAGGAATATTTCAAAAACACAAATTCTATCTGTATCTCTCTCTCATCACCGACCATATAATCTTATATATTAAAACGCTAGGATTTTTGTTTGTTTCTTTGTCCGAATTGAAAGAATTGGAAAGTCGTAGAGGTATGAAAATTGGCATGTAGGTGTTAAATGATGAGTCTAGGGTTAAGTTCGAAGATCTAATAGGCGAAAACACCTTTTCTATACAATATATACGTGTATATATATACGGCTTCACTCTCACAATAGAATTATTGTTTAATACCTATAATAGACTGTCACTATCATTAATATACTTCAAAGTAATAACTTATAGATATCTCAATTTTAGTATAGTGTATATAGCAATAAAAAAGGTTATGTGTTATTTTCACACCTTTATACTTATTTTCACACTTTTTGACGAATTTTGAAAAATACGTTAGAGACTAGCTTCCAACGGCTAATAAAGGATTTTTAGGGAGTATATTTCAAATACCTTATTTTCAAATCAATAAGATAAATTATTATTATTTTTTTTGTTTTGTTTACAATAGATACATAAAGTATACAAATTCCAAAAATATGCTAGAGACTAACTTCGAAAGGTTGATATGGGGTTTTAGGGGTGTAGATTTCGAATATCACATTTTCGAATCAATGTGATAAATTTTTTAACTTTTGTTTACAGTAGCTACATAAGGTAAACAAATCCTAAAAATATGCTAGAGATTAGCTTTCAATTGTTGACCTGGGGTTTTTGGTGTTGATTCCAAATATCGTATTTTCGATCTTATATGGATAATTTTCTATTTACAATACATTCATAAAGTAAACAAATTTGAAATGGACTAGTGAAAGTATCATTTCTAAAACGATAAAATAATTCTTTTTGACTACAATTAATGAGTTAATACGTCGTATATAATTAGAAATGATTACATTACGCAATGAATGTACTATATATATGTCTCGAGGTATAATATATAAATACAAGCACCATTACTTGTAGAATTACAATATCTAATATTCCTAGATGCAACACTAAATTGTTACTCAATTAACAATCAGGTAGTATCAACTAGATCTGAGACATAATCTTGGTCAATAAATTACACTTTCAATCCTGGATATATGCTAAATTTTATTTATCATTTGTTTATATGTTTTCCTAAAAAATGGCGGGAGATGGATATTTTAAAATGTATTTCATGTTATTCTCGACATGATAAAACTTGAGATACACGTATGCTAGGTCACTAAGAAAACAAGATAATTGCTGTAATATAATGTAGACTGGTAGAAACATCTCCATATTTATTCAGCAATTCTATTATAATTAAAAAAAAGCGCTCTTCGCAATACTTTCAGTAATCCATTTCGAAATTTGTTTAATTTATGCATCTATTGTAGACTAAAACAAACAATATACGTATATTCGCATATCGTCTCAAAAATTTGATAAAAGCATCAGTTGAAGTTCTGGTTAAATTGTTTGCTTAGAAAAAGAGTTTGCTTAAGACTAACCGCAACTCGCCCATAGAATAAGTCATAAAGTGAATGGTTTGAAAATTCGCATTACCTATAGCTTCCTGTCGCTGCGTAACATACGAAAACCCTATGTAGTATACAAATTTTTATCTAGTCTGGATACTTAAATATAACATGACAATATTGTACTCGAGGCGTTGCATAATGTTTGAATTGCCAGCACACCACATAGTTCGTGCCAAAATCAATTTTGATGGCAGAATTAATATTTCAAAATTTTAAACTCCTGTAATTATTAGTTTATAGCAAATCTAACAATAACATCATGACGGAACAAGAGGACACTCTTGTTAACAACAACTATTCAAGCTCACCAGCGAGCTTAGATGCATTAGATACCGTTACGCTCTCAACTCATTCTCAAGAGTCGCTTCGTTACGGCGATAGCATTTATTTGGTTGTGACTGAAACTGAAAACCCTCAGTCTATTAAGGCCGTTTCTTCCTTCATCAGTAGTCCATTCCATCAAATACTAACTCTCGATAAATTTTCATATGGTGAAAATCCTAACCCAGCACCCGATATACATATGGCCGCATTTCGTGTCTTAGGACCCAACAAAAGTCCGGCGCAGGAAGAGTTGTCCAAGTTCAATGTGAAGGGAAAGTTGACTCAAGAGGAGGAAAACGAACTTATTCGGTTGAGAAAGGAAGTTGAGAACGAAGAAAAGGAAAATACCTCTGAGCAGCAGAGTTTGTTAGGGAAAGAGGTCGTATATGGTAACATTTGCCAACTCCAGCATCATTACACTGATAAATTCATAGGAGTGAGTGATAGCCAAACCGCAGTAGTTGATAGAGCTAGTCTCAAGGTTATGTTATTTGAAACGAATGGAAAAAATGTCCAGTTCAAAATAATTCCCAAATACAGGATTAATAATATCGGGGACAAGATTCGTTTTGAGGACCAAATCGTACTCGAGAATGTGAAAACCCATCAATACTTGCAAGTTAGTAAAACTCAATTGAAAGATTCATTTTACGGTATTCAGCCTAATAGTCACGAAATTAATGCCTCCGCTGTCGACTCTCCATTCTCCATCTATTCGCATAGCAAGTTTCGGCGTCCGGAAGAGGACGGACATCTGGGATTGAAAAACATTCGCGGCGGTTCTGTCATCCGCCTGTATCATTTGCAGCAACAGTGTTACGTGGCGGCATCTGGTTCTTGTGTATTTGAAGACGAAGATTGGAAAACCGAAGTGGTTACTGATGATGTGCATCTTCGCAAAAGACAGACTAAATCTGGAGAACTTAAACCTGCTTCAACTTCTGCAATTACCTATTGGGAGATTGAACTAACCAGCTCTCCCCTATCCGGTGATGAAATAAGGCGTCAAAATTCATTTCGACTGAAGCATTTGCTAACCCAGAGGTATTTATCTGTAATTGAAGATGATTCCAAATTTATTGTCAAGCTAGTTAAACTTGAAGATGATGAAACACGTCTCAACACGAGTTTCACTTTCCGCCCTTCTCCAATCAATGAGTGGACAGAAAATATTGCTTTCACATCGCATGCTCGAATTTTTCATCCAAAAACCAAAACTTGGTTAAAAGCCGAGGATTGTCAAGGTAAAGCATTCTCCATTGAAACAACTCAATCAGCATTTAGATGGGATAATGCAGCCTGCTACCAAATACTAGCGGAGCACTCTAACGAATTTCGTGATGCATTCACCCTAGAAGAGGTTGATCCTAAACTTTTATCCTATTTCCATCATGTAATGGGCTACTTACCTATCATCAAAAATTATCTCAAAAATTACGATATTGAAACCAAGCCATCTGCTGAAATAGTGACATCTCTGGAATCTCTGGCCAATTGGATACTCGAAACCTCTGACAATAAAGATAAAGGGAAAGAAAGAAAGAAACGGCAAAAACTTCTTCGTAACCTTGGAGTTATAAAATTACTGATGGAAATCCAGAATAGGTTTAAGGACATTCCTCCTAAACTTAGAAACGGGACAAATTATGAGATTCGTAAAGCTGCAACTAAAAAAGTGTACACAGTTATAGAGGCTTATCTTAAGGGCCAAAGTAGAAAAAATGAAAACTACACCTATGACTTCATCCCAATTTTTGAATCTCATTTCGATTTAGAAATCAACGCAGAATCAACTTTGATAGAACTAGTTCGGGATAACAAAGTCATTATCGAACAGTTCAGTCTTGACTTTGAAGAAAAGACGAAAAAATTATTCTATAAATTGGCAGAGACACATAACAGACAGATATTCAACTATTTCAGCGTAATGTGTGTGGCTAATAAGAATCCAATACAGAAGAACCAAGAAGTACTTGCTAATCATTTATTAGATCAACAGTTTCAAAACTTAATATTTCTAATGGAACTCCGTTCTGACAACAAAGTCTATGCAACTTCTCCGCTGAATCCAGCAGGTTACAAACTACTTTCGGAGTACAATTCGGAAAATGATCGCAAATACCTGCTGGCACAACTTGACTTTTTGGCCAAACTTTGCTATGGGAATAACGAACATGCTATCGGAATCCTAAAATCTCAATTTTCATTTGGTGTACTATTCAACGGGTTAATAAATGAAAAAACGCATCCACAGATTAGAACTAAATTCGCACTCCTCATAATTACTATGTTTATCGATGTTGGTGCTAATCGTGCTGTACTTGAAAACTTCAATCTAACTTTCGAATATGAAGAATGCATAGAGAATCCGAAAGACAATGCTGACATGAATGACACTGCAATTAGTGGGGTTAAAAATGAATATTTCCCCAAAATGAAAATCTGGTTTCTTGAATTTTTTGATGGATTATCTATATATGGAAGTGAGGATTTTAAAGACACTAACAACCTCATAACAGTCGTATTGGAGATGATCCTATTATTCACCAAGTTCGGTTATTATACTAATCAAAACGATGCGGATGAACTATTGAAACTGCTAGTCAATATCTTAAATGGAAAAAAGGACATGCACTCGCCAAAAGAGAAGAAATCGGAAAATTCACAAGTTCATTCCGATTTTGAAAAAGAAGGGAGATATGAAAACACTCCAGGAAATGAACCGATATTCCGAGATTAAGATTAAGACCTTACACATCTTCGAGTTATTTATGAACTATAGATTTCTCAAGAGATTGCAGCGTCTAATATTTTTGTATCGTGGTAAAAAAGATACGAGGACAGAAGCTCGACAAAGTATCCTTGATCAGGTTGCAACTACGGAAGACAAGCTTAATCACTATTTAGATAAGCAACACAACAATACAAAATTTAATACCCATGAACATCCGAATCTAGCAAGCAAAGCAGTGAACCACTTGTCAAGTAGAATTTTAGATTATGCAACATACAAATTCGAAGATTATCAAGGAGAAGATAAATTTGAATCAATCCTTTTCGACCTAACTCAATACGATAACCTTGATGTCGTGACTGCATCACTTCGCCTATTAAACAATCAGTACATGGTAGAAAACAATTTATTCGAGAAGGCAATCCAAACGCAAGTTCTTGTTAATAAAAAGTCTATCATTTTTTTCAATCAGACAAGAGAACAACTTCCTCAGTTTCGTCGGCTCCTAAAATCGACTTTAACAGATAGCGATGTGTTTAATGACCTCAAAGCAATTCTAGACAGTTTCATTCAGGCTTGTACGTTATCCAATCAAAATCCTGAACCACACCCCCAGAACCAAAAAATTCTCTACAATTTGGGAATTTTAGCAGATGTCTTGAACCTTATAAAGAGAATACTAGAGGCTAGAAATGCACTGGCATCTTCACCAACTGATACTTTCGATTACTCTGGTCCTACCGAACTTGCAAGAGTCTCATGCAGACTCTTACAGAGAATGGCACAGGACAATATTATCGTTCAACAAAGACTCTACAACCGACTTGAAATACTAGCCGAAAAATCTTTATTTGACGCAGCCCCAAAGGAATTAGCTGATTTACTCACAGAAATATTTACAGGAGCTCAAGACATTGTTATGAATGTGAAAATTGATGACATCAAATTGATTTGTTCTCTGATGGAGGATAGAAAAACTCTCCAAGCTCGATATATCCCTTCAATTCTGGGGATACTCAAGGCAATTACTAAAGTTGAAGAAATCGATTTACCACTCCATTTCAACCAGGTTCATGTTATGAAAAAATTTATGTCCATCAAGCCTGAACGAATTAATGAGTTTCTGGGAACCGAGGTAGGGAAAGATGAGATAAGAGCGGATTTACTGAAATGTGAAAACCCCGATGACAATGGAGCTGAGTTGATGCTGGCTACCTTCGATTTGATGGCTTCACTTTGTGAAGGAGAGAACCTTCATCACGAGTCAATTTGTCAATCCATGATCACGGTTGATGAACTTTTGGATATCTTAAATCAGAAGGAATTGACATTCGATCGGAAATTCCAATTTGCCTCATTCTTTAACTGGGTTTACTTGAATACACACAAAGTTTCATATGGATTTGACACTACCATAGACGACAATCCTAAATTTTGGGAATTTCTGGAAAATTCAAGTGAACTTTTGTCTTCAATGCTAAAATATCTAGAGACATATTCTCGTGATAATGCAGAAGAAATAAAGAAAATCGTCCAGCAACAATCTAGCTTATCGAATGAAATGCCTAAACATCGTTCGAAATCTTCGATGGTATTCATTGATTTTTCTGACCCTGCATTGATTAACTACCTGATGAAAGGAATTTTGCCCATCATCTTGGTATTCTACCGACGCTATTTTTCAACCAGTCCAAAGAAAAATGTGTCCCTGAAAAAATATAATCCTCTAACAGTATCGTTTGAATTATGCATAAAGTTAATCGAACTGTCCATTATCCTGCAGCCACTCATCGAAAAACAACATCAAGCAAAACTCTTGTACGACGCAGTCCTCTGCATCCTAACTCATCCTGAGTTACAATCACGCCTCCCACAAATTGATCAACTTTTTGATAAAGAGAAACTAAGAAAATTCTCTATGCTTGTAGACGAAGAGGAGAATTTTGTATCCCAGCCAGCAAGAAGCTATCAAGTAGAATATCAAGATGAGATTGAATTAAATAAACGATTCAACAACTACGTGAAACATCTGAGAAGAGCTTATTGGGGCAAAAACACTGTAGAAGTTCAAATAGGCGGGATAGGAGGGAATAATACGAAATATTCTGAATTTTTAGATGAATTATGCGATGATTCTCTGCCATTGGGAAAATCCTTTCAGAAACACTTGGCATTGTTTTTTACGCACACAAAAGTGGGCTGTGAAGTGAAAGTAAAGTTTGCTAGGAGTATCGTGCGACAACTTGATTACTCTTACCAAAAATTTAACGTGCTATCCGAACGGGAGAAGCTAAAACAAGAAAGACTGGACATTAAATCATTACAACTCTTACGAGGAGCTATACACAACGAAATTATGCACATTGATCATTTGAAAAATCAAAATCCTATTCAGTTTCGTACTGAGCTTAAGAAGGTGAAAGAAATTCAGGAGGGAATCCAAAATCTAGATGATACGTGCATGAAAGCATTAACTCTGATTGATCATCCTTGCAAAAGTGTGGCTGCTCAAAGCTTAGCTCTACTCACTGACATGCTCTATGGGGGGAATGAGTATATACAGTCAAAGTTTAAATCTTTGGCTTCAATATCAGATGAAAAATACTTCAATCAAATGTCTGATGTTTTATTGCATGGCAGTAACACTATACGCGAAAGTCGGTTCCTTATAGAAGAGTTAAAAAAGATAGATCTGTATTCTAGTCAAATGAGAAAAAACTTCGAACAAATTTGCAAAGATCTAAATGTCCATAAGCGTAGACCGCCAACCCAGGTGATACGCAAAGAAATAGATTCTGGAGAAAGATTTCCTCTAATAATAGAGAATATTGGATTTGAATTGACACCCCAACATACACATACAGAACATGTACAGGATGCTACACCCCGTATCCCCGACCATGAACCTACCAAGAAACCAAGAGTCCTAGTCCACAAAACACGATTTGAAATAATACAGGAGGAGGAGGATAAAATCAAAGACCTTCAACAAGAAAGTACGCGGATTTTACGATTAAAAGGCGCTTCTTTCAAGAATACTCTACACGATATCCAGGTTTCTTTCAAACTGATGGGTCTTATGTGCGATGGCCAGCAGAAATTTCTTCAAGACTACTTCCGTGAACAGTCTGACAACCCCGAGTCTACCAACATGGTAGCCAAAACAGTTGAGTTCTTAACAGTACTTTACAAAGATATAAACAAGGATAGTATCGTTCTCATAATAGAAGTGTTTAAGGTCCTAACCGAGTTTATGGGCGGAAATTATAAGAACCAGAGAAGTGCTTTTAGATCAAAAATTATGGATGTCATTAACCGAATATTCCAGACTACCATTTTCAAATTTTGTTCTTTCGAAGAGATGATAGAATTATACGATTCAATCATCCGAATGCTACAAGTAATATCCGAAGAGACAAGTTTGTCCACCAAGGATCTCGTCAGAGATATCATCAATTTTCTAGATATCGCTAGTGTCCATCAAATAATCGGCTTACTCAATGACATTATATCACACCTCAAAAAGAGTAAGAAAATCAGTCCTAAAATGAACGAGAGAATTATCACGAAGACAGAAGATGTTATGTTCCGCTATTACCACTTTCTCATACATTTAAATGATTTTGGTGGTCAAGAGTCGAAGGAAGGTTGTAGGATAATTCCCCAGGAACAAGATGAACAAGAATCCGTAATGGAAGCATGGGAATACTGTAAAACAAATTCTAAATCCATTGAAATAACGTACATTACAGAAGATAATGTTCACATCTTGAATAAGGTACATTTCAAGAGTCTGAAATCTAGAACGATAACAGAAGAAGTCCGCGAAAAAGTGAAGGAAGGTGTGAACCGCGATTCAGCTGAAGATAAACGTAGGGACTTCCTTGATTGGTTTAAAGCAGTCAAAGTTGATCAAAAATACCAAAACAATTTGAAAAACAACCCCGTGATATTCTACTATCTTAAGGGTCAAAAATGGAGGAAACACATATTTCTGTTGTGGAGCTTCATTATTAACTTGTTTATACTCTCAACCTGGGTCACACCTTGCAGCCAAGTAGAAGCCATGACTGTTAACGACACCACGATTATTTACGACTGTGTCATGGATCATCCCAATTCCAGCGTAATCCCACCAATTCTACCAGTGGTTCCATTCTGGTATTTATATGCATTCTTCCCGCTAGGAATAATTCATCTCTTAATGGCACTAGATATTTTGGTCCTTTTCTACATGGTGAATAAAGTCAACTTCGTCGTCCCAAAAAATTTGGAAAACATTAAGAACATGAACATTAAGTGGAAATTCAAGTGGATTAGAAAGCTTGCAGATGGAGGAAGAAAGAATGGAGAGGAAAAAGAAAAAAAAGAAAAGAAAAAAGGAGAAACGGAACATCTTAAAATCAACATAATCGGACCTCAAGTTTGCTTCATTTGGATGATTTTCCTTTCCTCCCTACTTTCGCTCCCTTTTCGTGGATATTTATATCCGATATCGCTACTCTACATCATAGAGAGAAGTGAAATCCTCAGGCGGGTATTGCTTGCCGTCACTAAAAATGGCAAATCGCTAATCTACGTTGCAATTTTCGGCGTGATCATAATTTACATATTTTCAGTTATTGCATTTGCATTATTCTACCAGCAAGCCCAATCTACTGTAAACCCTGAAAGCGAGGCGTATGTCTTTTGTCACTCTCTTTACGAATGCGCCGTCAGCATTGGACGTTGGGGTCTCTTAGACACGATTGGCCTCTTTCTTCCACAAGGTTCAATGGAATTTTCACAAGAAGTAATCCGGATTATTTTTGACGTTGCCTTTTTCATCATCATCACGACAATTGGGTTGAATATTGTGTTCGGCATTATCGTAGACACTTTCGCTGAGCTGAGGGACGAAAAATTTGCAAAAGAAGAAGATATGAAAAACGTTTGCTTCATTTGCGGGATTGAAAATCATAAATTCGATCTTAAAGGAAACGGATTCAAAACGCACGTCAGAGAAGAGCACAACATGTGGGACTATTACAGCTTCTTCCTCTACCTGGACACCGTAGACCAAAGTGACCACAGCGCTACAGAGAGTTTTGTATTCAAGCATTTAAACAAAGACGAAACCGTATTTTTCCCACACAATGAAGCTCGTTGTCTCAGGCCGGAAGACGATGTAAGCGTTGCTGACACGCTAGAAGAACAGTCCAAACTCCTCAGCCAAATTTGGGAGAAACTCAGCAAGCTTGAAAAAAATAGGACTAGTTAAGTTAGGTTAGTTAGGTGTTAGAGCCATCTATCTTAGTCATTTACTCTTTTCTCTATTCTTAGCTCTCATTCTTTTTGTAATTGTATATATGTATGTACTTGCTCTCCCTGCCTCTTCTAGTATCTGACAACCAAATGTGTGCATGATTATTTTGGATGTTAGTTAGGTGTCTTTGTTTCTATCATTAAACTATCTTCTTTTACACAATCTACTTATTTAGGCCACCTTTCGTGGTATTAAGAAAGAAAATATCATTTATTTTTAAGTATAACAAGCGGGCTTTGCACACTAGCGTAGCGCGGCTAGTGAACACCTTGTGTTCGCAGAGTCACCCTGCAGGCTCCTGGGAATATCAACAAATTCAGAAATCCCTTCGGACGCAAAATATTCACTACTTTCACTAATCCATTTCAAATTTGCTTACTTTATGAATATAGTGTCAAAAAATCAATATAAGATCTAATATATGATATTTGGAATCTACACCATTAATTTATAAAACAATAGGTCAATAGTTAAAAGCTAATTTCTAAGACATTTTTGAGATTTTTTTACTTTATGTGACTATTGTAAACAAAAGTAAACGAATAATTTATCAATAAATTCGAAAATATGATATTCGAAATCTCCCTTCCCCCTAAAAACCACATGTCAACCGTTGGAGGCAAGTCTCTAGCATATTTGTTTATATAAGATACCTATAAGTTTTTGCTTTGAAGTATTAATACAAGTAACAATGACAGTTTATTGTGGTGTCATACAATGATTACTATTGTGAGTGGAAGCTACATATGTATATTGTCTAGAAAAGTGATGAAATTTTTTTTTCATTTTTTGCATGTGAATGGTGTGAAAATTTCGCTTAGATCTTCGAACTTAATCGTAGACTCATCATTTGGCACATACTTGCAATTTTCTCTACGACTTTCCAATTCTTCGATTCGAACAAACATAAAAATATCATAATGATACCAAAGTTTCCCTCCACCTTTATCATGAAGTCGTCATCCAAATATCCCACAAATGCGCCGCGATCCCAAGTGAGTATCCCAGCATAACTGAGCCACTTGGTACCGCGGCGCATTGGTGGGATGTCTGGATGGAGACTGCATGATAAAGGTGAAGGAAAACTTGAGTATCTTCTTGATATTTTCCATATTTTTGTCCATAACGGGTTTTTCGGGAATACCAAAGTGTGAGAAAAATGAAATTTGGACAGAAGGTGTTAAATGTTTATCTGTATACGAAGTTACTTCCAACACTTCGCGACAAAATGAGACACCTTTGAACGGATAGACAGGGTAGCAACTCAGAATCCATTAATGCAAACCTATCATTTTATTACTAGTACTTATATGGTACATAAGACAATTTTAACACCTGCAGTTGCAAATTTTTCTATGACGTATAATTTTTTCACAATCTTTATTTTAAAATTAATTATTCATAAGGTTTTCTTTTTGATTGTCAAAGGTGGAGGGACCAAGAGCGAATAGACGAGCAACGGTAATGGTGACGGCAGGGGAACTTGTCCTTTATTATTTTTAGACATTTAAATATCGATCTTGTACAGCAATTTTGATCATCCATGGAAATAAAATTTTCTATTAATTTATCTCATTAGCAATATTTTCACGATATGAAACATATTTTTATCTAAAATTAGAGATAAACAAGGAAAGTATAGAAGTTAAAACCGTGGCGGATCTTTCTGAAACTATTAGCAGGACAAGATTTGTATAGTTTCACTGGTATTCTTCCAATGCTCACTAACATCAGTGTTGCTTATTATGAATCACCGAACAGACAGCTGAAATATATACTTGAAATGCTTCATCTTAAGAGGAATCAGTATTACATTTCAGATGTGAATAGTGCAATTGCGACCAGATGATTGAATTATAATAAACCAATGTTCATTTAAGCGAGTTTATTACTTGCGCTCCTGACAGCAGTCCACCTTACAAACCCAAAATAATTTATATTTTTTTATCATTTTCAGGATTTTGGAGAGGACTTTTCTTAGGAAGGATGTTTGAGTGAGCAAAAGAAATTTTCTTATGGGGGCAATCCCCCCGAAGAAAATTTTGGAAACTTTAGATATTCAAACATAGAGCACTGAAAGAATAATATCAGCTAATCCAGAATATTAGGATAGAATTAAAGTGATATATTATAATATGAAGAGGGATTACAATTTCCCAGGATAATTCGTAAAATTCCTACTCGATCACCATTTGGTTTATCGTGTTTAGCTAGATTGCCACCACCAAATTTACATTCTGTCGAGCACTTTTAAGTATAAATAGTATGGGGAGCAGTTGACCCCCTGTACCCATCAGATAAAACAATCTACCCTTCTGCAGAGTATCCAACTATCCCGATTTTGCTTTAAAATCCCGAACCCCCACACAACTTCTGCCTGGATTTGAAAATACCGATTTTGCATAGTACTTGTATAGTCGAATTTCAATAATATATAATGGGCGATAGTCTGTAAATATTGAAAGATGTGGTAAACTTGTCAACCAAGACTAATGAATTCAATGAATTCAATGAAAAGTACTAAATTTTTCTGATTTTTAATATCATTAAGTGAATCTATCTGAGGAATAACGAGAATTTTATTACAATTATGTTTTTTAATGAGAAACAAGCGTGAAATGACAATCAATTTACCCACATACCCCCGGATCCTCTCGTATACTCGGGTTTTGCCCTCGGTTGTCGGTTACGCAATCAAAAATCCCGACAAGGTACTGTCTAAAGGTTGGACACTCTGCTTCTGAAAGTGGGGGTGGCGGGTGGTCCCCTCTCGTACTTTTTAGGAATGAGGTGAGCAGGTTCCCCTCACAAAGTTTACACTTTATACTTATGTATCCAACCTCTAATTTCTAATTTATTTGATTTTCTTGTAGTAAAACAGATGAATAATCATTTCTGGCAAGTGTGACGTCTCCGAACCTTGGATTTTATTGATTTAAAGAATATAGAGTGATTTTTAGTGTAGCTCATGCAAAGAAATGCTTGTTGGAATTGACGTTGTACGATAATCTTAAATTGACAAAATAATTATTCTTTTGGAGAAAAATTATTTATCTTGATCGTTAAAAATAACTAAAGGTCATTTCTAGCCCCGATTACCCCAAATCTCGTGAACAATTATATAGTTTAACTGTAGAATTCCGAGCATTTATAAGGCTTCGGTGGCATAGAAAATGGCTGGGAGACATCGGCGATATCGGGGACACCCTGTTCCCAGTCGGCATTCTACGTAAGTACATTTCGGTAGTCTTAGGTTAACCTAAGACTACCGAAATGTACCACAGTGGTACAACTTTATGGCTTCTTTCCCATTGAAAATGGCTGGAGACATCCGCGATATCACGAGTTTTCGATAACTAGGGTTAATGGCTAATGTCCACCATGCATACAATATTCAATTTTTCTGCATTCAACAAAGTGAATCGTGTAGGGGGATTACATAACTTGATTTAGGATGAGTGAAAACATTTCATCACACCATTCGGTTCTAATATAGTCTCATGATTGTATTATAGCATCAATTGATATGTTCTAAATTTAAGTCCATCAACCATTTCTGTTATTTTATTTTGTGTTTGTGTTTGTGTGATGCAAACATCACGAGTTAGTATACAGTGTGGGTGGTCACTGACTCAACAGTTTATTAGATACACTACTATTTAGTTAGCAGGCATTCATGTTATTCATACATTCATGTATTTCCTTTCTATAGTATAATTCTTAATTGTGCACTACGTAGCTACTTGTAATTACTCTCTTTATTCACAATATTTTACTACCTGCTTCGTCACTTTTTATTTGGATACATCAAAACTAATCAATACAATCTTTAAACGGCTAGCTGGAGTCTTTTTATTGTACAGGTATGTACTAAGGTATTTCTTTGTGTTCACTAATTTTTTTCGATAATGTTGCATCTTTGAAAACAAAGAGGAACCCATAGGAGGCCTGAGGCTAACAAATAGTGTCCGCGAGACGCGCAGCGCAAGGAAGAAAACCTTGCTTGTACTACAGGGTGTAACAAAATTGATGCCCTATCAAATTAGTAATAATAATTTTCGATTAGAAAGGCGTAGTTCATTAATCACTTTCCAATAATTCCACCATTAAGTTTAACACATGTTTAACCCTTCTCAGCAATACTGCTAACAAGGTTTTCTAAAATATCAGGGGTTATCTGCGTCCATGCGAATTTCAGCTGTTTTTCAAGAACTTTTAGATTCGTTGCCTCCTATATGTAATCGACTCCGCTCTGCACAATAGCCCACAAATTCTCGATTGGATTCAAGTCTGAGGAGTTGGCAGGCCAGGTACCTTTCGTCCAGAATCCTTTTAGATGTTGTTTGCCCCAATTTTGTGTCCTTATAGCCTTGTGAGCAGGAGCACCGTTTTGTTGGAAAATGTATTCGGACATGAAAAATAGGAGTTTTCTTGTCAAAACTAACCCAGTTTTTCGTTTTATTTTAAGAGAGGACAACAGAATGATGAGTTTTAATAGTAAGGATAATAATTACTCACATATTCCTTGAAATCATTGGACATGTTTCTCCAATAATAAATCTTGCTGTGTATAAAAGATCATATTGCTGAGAAAAATCTCTGAAAGTTGGCTTTTCTTTGGGTATTCGAGTAACTCGCTGGATGTGGAATTCTGTCGAATAAATATCATTAATATGCTGTATATTCTTATTTACACTTATGATGCCCGAAATTGCCTTGAACATATTATTTTATTTCATTTGACAACTAGCCATCTTCCTCCTTAATTTCCTTCTTGCAAATCTCGGAATTTTAGCATCAAGAACTATTGCTTGATCCGTAAGATAATTTGAAATCTCTCCCCATTCTTCGTATTGTAATTATGGAAATATAATTCGAGTAAGAAGTTGTTTATTGTTAAATACGAGACTATCAAACCAATTTATATTAGTAGTGTGTCATTCCAGCAATTATAGTTATAAGCGAGTAAAGCTAGCATAGATCATGATAATCCATGGTGTGTGTGTCATTCTAGCATACAACAGTCGCTAATCTATAAATAAGTAGCTATGTATATTTTTTGTAGGAGATTGCACTCTTGAGGATGAATTTTAATGCAAGAAAACAGGATTATAGAGGAAACCTATTGTCACAAATTCTTTTCACTTGGCTTGAAAGTTTTTTCTGGAATGGTTTCAGAAAGGAATTAAAGCAAAATGATCTTAATCCTTGCCCCAGTGAACAAAAATCCGAACAACTATATGAGAGTTTTAACAAACATTGGAAAAATGAAGTTAAAAAGAATGTAAAAGCTGACTTGAAGATTGCTCTAGCAAAAACTTTGAAGACACCATTGTGTGTAGGTGGCATAGCACATCTACTAGAAGGGCTATTGCTGCTCGCTCAAGCGATTCTCATTTACTACTTTTCTTCCTTGGGGGTGGGGAAATCTGTCAATAGCACGACAATACCTTACACAATTCAAATAGGATATGCATTCTCGATTTCACTGATCACACTATTTGTAACAGTCAACAACAGCATCGCTAACTACTTACTGAATTGTGTGTCTATCCAGATGAGAACGTTATGCATCACTGCAATATTCAAAAAATCCCTTCAAATCCCACAAGTCGTACTACACCAAATTTCAATTGGTCATATAATTAATCTAGTATCAAATGACGTATTCAAATTCGATATTGGGATTCTGTACTGGGATTATCTATGGATAGGTCCCATCATAGCTGTATTATCTCTAATCATCATCTTATGCTACATTGGACCAATTGGACTCGTTGGTGTTTCGTATATAATTTTACATGCGCCATTACAGCTATTCTTGGGGTACGTATTCGGTGTTTTGAGGTTGAAACAATCCGTGACGGCTGATAAACGGATTCGTTTGATAGACCAGATTATCAGAGGGATGCGGGTGATCAAGTATTATGTGTGGGAAGCATCGTTTGTGAAGTACGTTAGTAAAATAAGAAAAAAGGAGATTTGTTTTGCGAGTATGTCAGGAATTACTCAAAGTACCAATTTTTCATTTTTCAGTACAAGTTTGTTCATTGCATTATTCTTAATATATTTCACAAGCTATGAGATTGGAAAACCCGTAAATGCATCTCAGCTAGGATTAGCATTCATAGTACTCAATACATTGAGATCATTTTTAATCTTGTTTTGGGGTCAATCAGTGTTCGTCACAAGGGAGATGGCTATAGCACTGAAGAGAATACAACGCATTCTACAGATTTCAGAAAGGGATGAACACAACATCTCCAAGAATAGTCGAGGGGATACTCCATCCATTCAATTCAATAATTTTACTGCCTCTTGGAAACAAACGGAAAAAATTGTATCTGAAGATGTTACTTTACAATCTATCAACTTTCATTTAAATCAAGTTCAATTTGTGGCCATAACTGGGCCAATCGGATCAGGGAAGTCTAGCCTGCTCTTAAGTCTCATTGGCGAACTTCCTGGTATCTCAGGGAATGTCTCAAGAACAGGAGTCATATCGTATGCCCCTCAGTTACCCTGGATATTCTCTGGGACGATTAGAGACAATATCCTTGTTGGGCATCCTTTAAACCTTAAACGCTATGAGCAAGTCTTGGAAGTTTGCTGCCTAAGAGAAGATGTGGAATGTTTTGATAACGGAGACGTGACGCTAATTGGTGAGAGAGGATTGACTTTGAGTGGCGGACAAAAGGCCAGAGTATCACTAGCAAGATCTGTTTACCATCAAGCTGATGTCTACTTGTTTGATGACCCTCTCAGCGCTGTTGATGTTAAGGTAGGTAGTGACATATTCGAAAAATGTATCAACACCTTCCTCAAGGCCAAACTTGTTCTATTAGTAACACATCAGATTCAATATGTTAAGAAAGCAGATCATATAATCGTGATGAATGAGGGTAAAGTGGTAGCGAGTGGAAATAACCAAGAAGTAGTTGGGAATGAGTTTAGTCGAGCATTTCTACAGGGATTAGACGATACATACAACAGCAGCCTGACCCAAGAAGTTCCAAGTATCAGATTAATGGATAATCTACCTGAGGGAGAAGAAACGAACAAAAACACAGATGAAGATATTACGGAAATGGCGAACTCCCAGCCTTTAACCATCGCAATGACTGATGAAGACTACCGGCCGACATCTAGTAGTGTGCTGGGTTATGTGAGATACTTCTTGACGGGGGGTTTCGGAGCAACAATAGTGTTGTTGGTGCTTACTATATTAAGCAATGGTGGACTTATCCTGGCCTACTGGTGGATGCAATCTATCGCACAATGCTTTCTCTCAGCGAATATGAGTTCATCTGATGGAGATAATGCTACGATGTTATTCCCAATTTCTACTGATTGCCCTTGGTACTTCAACTTTTACTATGTTGGATCTTTGAGGTTGTTAGCCGCGTTCACATTCTCGGGCTGCATTTTCACATTTTTACGCGGAATCAATTTCTACTATATTGTCCTCCAAGCCAGCAGGAGGCTGCATGCTGAAATGCTGCGAAGAGTTATGTACACTCCTATTAAGTTCTTCGACACTAATCCTAGTGGTCGAATCCTGAACAGGTTTGCCAAAGATTTCGGATTTCTCGATAAGCAATTACCAATGCTATTCTATGATTTCTGGCAGTATTCAACATACAATTTAGCCATTGTGTTGGCTAGCTGCTTAGTACAGTATTATCTACTTCTGCCATTCGGTATATTGCTAGTCGGTACTTTACTGTTAAGATACTGGTACCTCAAAACATGTACCCAAGTGAAACGGCTGGAAAGCATCGCACGCAGTCCTTTGTATTCACACATTTCACTCACGCTCCAAGGCCTCACTACGATACGCTGCCTAAACTTGGAGAAGACTGAAAAAATATACCAAAGGAAAGGTGTAATACAACAAAACTAAAACATGAAGGCAAGATCCGATATAACGATGTATGCTTCAAGTATTCAAAAGACCTTCCATTTACACTTCATGCTGTGTCGCTTAACATTACACCCGGAGAGAAAATAGGAATAATAGGAAGAACTGGCGCAGGCAAATCTTCTCTATTTAATTCTTTATTCCTTCTTAATGAATTATCAGCTGGCAGTATAACGGTTGATGACGAGGATATCTCGAGTCTTAACCTGTATGAGCATCGCAAGAGGCTCTCTGTCATCCCACAGGACCCGTTCCTCTTCTCGGGGACACTCCGATACAACCTGGACCCGTTTGAGGAGTTCAGTTCGGAAGAAATCTGGGACGCATTAACAAAGTCTCATTTGCAAAACATGGTACAATCCCTTCCAGATCAGCTGACAGCGAGCGTAGATGAAGATGGCCTTAACTTCTCTACAGGAGAGCGCCAACTCCTGTGCTTAGCCCGAGCCATTCTCAGGAAGAACAAAATCATTCTTATCGATGAAGCTACTGCTAATGTCGACATACGAACTGATATATTAGTACAGCAGGCAATACGAACTCATTTTTCTGATTGTACTGTGATTACAATAGCTCATAGAATCGAGACGATAATTGACTCTGACAGAATCATAGTGCTAGAAAAGGGTCGGATTCTCGATTTCGAAGCTCCGAATTCGATGCTACAGAAGGAGAACAGCTATCTGAGTCTTCTTCTCACTCAACTAGATCTTAGTACTCAAGAGCAATTGAGAAATACAGCAGAAATGAATTATTCGAAGATATGATACATCTAGAGAGTCTACCCTTGTTTAGTAAAATGTATCATACTAGACATTTTGTCCATTATAATTCGTTTTATTTAGACATTTTTATCTACTAGGATTTGTTTTTAGTTTTATTAAAAGTGTAATACTACTAGATAATATATATACCTGAAATTTGTGTTTTTAATGAATTGTTTTAGTGAATCCCTTATATCTTTGAATGATTTTAACATACGTGTATAGAGAGATGCACAAAAATGTACATGCTCTTACATCCAACTGTATACGTATCCTTTTGAAGTGTTCAATTAAGCAAGATGATACGTTTTAAAATTTCCTCAAAGCGCCATACGATGTAACTTTTTTTGCATGTATGTAGTTTAGGGTGCTCCAAAAATTGGAGTTTGAAGTTTGAATCTTCAGATGCACACTATTCAAATAGCTTCCATTGATCACCAAATATTCACCATAAAAAAATCAAGCAATTTGAGATGATTTATAATGGGATTTGTCCGGGTTGGGGCTTAAAATTGCAAAAGGCGTACTTCTGATATGCAAAGAAACTAGTAACTTCATTTTTGAGATATTTGGAGGTGGTTTTATATCAGCTAATAATACATTTTAATGGCCTAAAACCTACTGATTCGGAGATATTGGTGAAAACAGTTGAGACAGCCTTCGTTCTTCAAATTACAAATGGTCTCAACTGTTTTGATCAATATCTCCGAAACGGTAGATTTTAAGTCATTAAAATGTATTATTTGCTGAAATAAAACCACCCCCAAAGATTACTAGTTACTTTGCATATCAAAATTACGCACCACCAACCCGGACAAATCCCATTATAAATCTGCACGAGGGGACCCTACCTTGCGCGACCACTAAATCATCTCCAAATTGCTTGATTTTTTATGGAGAATATATGGTGATCAAGGTAAACTATTTGAAGAGTGTGCAATTAAAGATTCAGACTTTAGAATTTTTTGGAACACCCTAATGTAGTTACATTGTATGTTCGTGTTGCATGGAAATAGAATTAATTACAGCATTTCTCCTACCCCTTCTTATTAACGAATGGATAGGTACAATTTTTAACACGTCTGAATGAGTTCTTCTGTAACTGCACTATCGGCCTATCGACCAACATTTTTGTCATCAGATTATTTTGGGAATAGTCTCATTTCCAGACAAAAACCACAATTCATCACAAAATTATATTACCCATAGCCTACTCAACATAATGCCGCACAGTAGATCGAAATTATGGACTAGGGATGAAGTAGTAGCCGATTGAAATAATTAATGATTAGCTTAAAATCGTAAACCATGCAGAATAGACTTGGATGTATCACCAGCATAATAGAGCATATATAAACATGATGTCAGAGTACACAATGCATGTTGATAAAATTTTGATTAGTCATCATGTCATTGCACCATAGGTAATTTTAAGTCAACTAATATTGATGTATGATTTTTGTGTTGAACCAAGATTAGTCCTAGTTATACATTCCTGTCTTGCTATGGTAAAGCATTTTGGCCAGTTTGAGCCATATCCTGCAAACTGTAAGAACTAGGTCTTCAAATTTGATCGTATTTGATAGGCAATAGACTGACCATTTCTAGCTAAAATGAGTTTGGGAGCTAGAAGCATATAATATAATTTATCACCAATAAAACAACTGTAGGGAATGGTTATCAGGAATGATCACTGTAAGCAGGAGACAGGTTAATAACATCTAGATTGGAAGTGAGAACGGATTATGTCAGGAGCTTAGCACATGATTTGGTGTCCCTCCTCTGTCTAGGGCGTGGGGTACTGAAACCACTAGGCGACCGGCTATGCATACTATCCCCCCTGGAGAATCGATTTCTGTTAAGTTGACCCGATTCGTGGACAGTGTCTAAATGGTGAGGGTAGATCCTGGTGGACTGAGGACGTACACTAGATGTGAGGGGAGGATAAGGTGAGAGGTGACTAGGCCAGGCTGGACGCACCATAGGGTTGAGTACGGGCGTCGACAGTGGGATCCCAGGGGCGACCCTGCTGGGGAAGTGTGGAGAGAGGAGGTTTCCCGGAATAGGAGCGAGGAGAAATGGAGTCATGGGAGATCTGGGTATGAGGGAGGCCTGCTTCGGGTAGGTCGCCTGCTCCCTGGCTACGAAATCGTCCACGTGGAGAGACGGAGGCCTGCTGGTGTTCTGCTTGCGGCCGCGGAACTTGTCGGTCATGTTCCTCATGTACACCTGTGACATGGCGGAAGATAGCATGCTGGAGCCTGACAGCAGCCCGAGAGCTTTCTGAGCCTCTCCCGCGCTGGACCGGTAGTAAGACTGCATGCGCATGTGTCTCGCCAGGTTGGGGTCGATTACGGAAGTGGGGGAGCTGTGGTAAAGTTTATTTAGCTCATCTCGGAGGTTGTAACCTGGGCACGTTTCAAAGGCAATCTTTTCTAACTCAAGAAAGATGGGATCTACCTTCACTTCTGTTCTTTCGAAGGGACAGTGAGGCAGCCAGTACTCAGGGTAGTAGGACTGTTGGCCTACGGTAAACACAACACGCCTAAGAGAACACATGGCATTAAATTATGCATCAAGTCTCTAAAGGAACTAACGAAAGGTAATAACTAACTTATCAAACTGATCTTCCAGGCTCTCCATAGTTGACTCAAGGAGAGGCTCATTCTGAACGACGGTAGAATCATTTGTTTCCAGTCCGCTCTTTAAACGAATAATATGATTCCTAAACTCTTCTACCCCACTCTGCTCGATCCTTGTCTTCTTGAGGACGTCTAGGACTAGCTGGAGATAGTCCTTATGCTGAGTGAGTTCTGAGTAGATGAAGTGGGTAGGGAGGTAGATCTTTTTAAGAGTTTGTCCTGATCCTGTGTTGGAACTTTGGGAAGAATCCTGTTGTTTCTCCTCTTGCTGGAAGAAATTAGGAATAGTGAGTACGCCTATGAACTCGATTAACAAGGAGATTGAAGCCAGGGCATCCTCTAAGCTCGACATGCTCCTGTCCAGTGCTTTTAGTCCCTCGAGGATGTTGTCAAAAACTGGAGAGAACTTGAAACTCTTCTCTTCTACGATGTACTTGTAGAAGTGCACCATTCCTAAGTCATGGTGACTCAAGTTGGCGAGGGTCCTAGATCAAACATAGTTGAACTAATAGAAGACTATATTATGATGATACTATTGTACTGCATTTAGAATAATACTATCTGTCAGTCGTATTGGATAATGTTGTTAATTAAAATAGGATTCCGAACCTCAAAAGGAATACGCCATTAATCAGCAGGTAAATCTCTCATTGTAAGGGAAGGGCTTTCTCAATTCACAAATTTATAGTATAATACGAAATGTGAAATACAAATAACATCAGGAGTGATTACTGAATCCTGCATATATACTTTGTATTCAGGATAAACTCCAGCTCATATTCAAGATGCAATTGATATGTATGACATGGCTCTACAAGAATCATTAGACTTGACTACAATATGAGTGAAAGGAATTTAAATGTTTGTATTAAGTAAATATAGCATGGCATGACCACATCGACATGGCACCAATATTCTAATTTTAGAACTAATTTTGTTCATTGAAATTTGAAATTCCATAATGAATTCAGAGTTACCATGGAGAATAATAGAGAAGGTATCACATTTGTATGGTATTTCCAGTCACTGAGTAGTTTAAATTTAGATTATATCTCATTACACTGGTTTTATGTAGGATCAACGAGTGTGGTTGTGGAATGTTTAATGATATCAGACACAGATTGCAAGATGATATTTTACCAGAATATGTTAATTATAGAATATGCAGATTCATTGACTATAGAACTAGCAAATATATAAAGAAAGTTTTACTGAAAATAATAATAAAAAACACACAAATAAATTGTGTCTTTTGAAGAGAAAAGATTGATTATAGAAATGGTTATCAAATTATTTCAGTCAGTATGCAGCTTCAGTTTGCTCATAAGCCTTACAATTGCGAGCCCCATCGGAGCGCCGCTTAACCCCAGTGTTCAGCTAGGATGCAGGCTCCAAATTGAGTGCACGGACGGATCGGCTACTGGTACTATAACCTGGTCCATAGGGATGGAGACGTTAACTAGCGGAGGAAATATTCAAATCAATACATTTGATTATCAAGGCGGGCTTCGCAGTCAGCTGACATTTATTGCAGTAACAGTGGTGGGACAAACGACATATCAATGTTCAACTAGTAATGGAGTATTCTCCAATACAGTCACTGTACAGGAGCCAGTAGCATTAACAGAGATCCCGGATTTGGGTTTGGGTAGCTATGTGGAAGGCCAAGGTTATTTCGTGCCCTGCATAGTTAGCGCGTGCTCATGGCCAGTACAACTGGAGTGGGAGAAAGACAACATTAAGCTGTTCACACAGACTCTGAGTGCGGAGGAAACTGGTTCACTCAGCACTAGAACGGGCCTCTTTGACACAGTCCTGGAGAGGAGCTCCATCGGGAGCTATAGCTGTAAGGCATCGGTATTATCGCGGACAGTCGCACAAGGGTTTATGATGACAGGGGTGGTGAGAACTCAGGACTTGTGAAGGGACATGGAACAATAATATGGCCTCTCTCAAGGAATTGATTTTATCTAAATACTAATTGTACATTTTCCAACCGCCTTTTAAGCTTTGTTTTCAAGCATTTTGTTTATAATGATATTATTTGTATATACATGAACTTTTCTCAGCCTTATTTCCAATTGTTAATTATTAATAAAATGCACAAGTTTT
Source organism: Aphrocallistes beatrix (assembly GCA_963281255.1). NCBI lineage: Eukaryota > Metazoa > Porifera > Hexactinellida > Sceptrulophora > Aphrocallistidae > Aphrocallistes > Aphrocallistes beatrix. The sequence continues at coordinate 3,364,097 of OY725496.1, forward strand.
GTAAAATAGTAAAAAAATTATAACTATTTGATAGTGCTTAACATAAACAAACAGAACAAATTGAAAACATAAATTAAATCCCGAATATGAGGGAGGGTTTTGCTGATTAATTTCTGGCTAAGTCATTTTGGGCGGGGAAGCCATAAAATGTGGGAGTTTATCATAAATAGAACCTCCCACCTCGTCAAGTGTGGAATAATATTGTGTCATTAAGTGAGTACCTTAAGGTTAGAAGGAGAGATGAGAATGATTGGTTCTTCATTGAGACGTGTTTGAGTAGTGCTATGACGATATAACCCAACTCTTTCTGCCCAGGCAATCCGGTAGTGACATGGTACTCACTCAGTGGTACGTTCTCATTCGTGGACACCATCAACCCGATGTAGGGATTGCAGATAGAACTGAGTATCATCAGTATGCTCAGCTTTCCAGGGTGCGGACAAATGTCAGGCTCGCGGGTAATGAGATCGCACAGAATCTTGAGAGCGTCTGGGTTCTCTTTGAGACATTTGAGGTAGGCTGACTTCAAGCTGGGCTGCTGCGTGACAACAGCGAGAGTTCCCAACAGGTGGACAGACCTCCCACTCAGTCTAGATAACCGGAAATAATTATTTCAAATTTTCAATATTAAGTGGATAGTAGTGAGATACGTATCAGTTCAGACTTATAGTATTTGCTTGGACACACCTCTTGTCGGATTCCTTCCTGAGTGAGTCCTCTTCTAGCTGAGAGCAGAGCAGCTCTTTGAGCTGGTTGGTGATGGCGATGGCGAGGGTAGCAGAGAGATCTCCAATCTGACAAGCACACTTCCACAGGTAGGGGTGGGACTCTGGACTGCTGTTGGCGGCTGTAGCTCTGATTAGCGCTTTGCACTCATTAGTGAAAGGAGACAACTGTTCGCTCCACTCCTCTCTCGCTCTCCTCAAGCTGGCCACCAGGTCAGGAGAGCTCATCTCCTCTGCAGTGTACACCGGGAGAGGGATCGGCAGCAGCTCCGACAGCAGCAGAATCCCGCCGATAAAGAACTGGGGAGCGGACAGAGTGAACTCGAACAATTCCTTCAGAAGAAACGTCCACGAACTGGTCTCTTTGCTCTCTTTCGCTATGCTGGTCTCCTGAATAATGCAGACGCAATGAACAACAGAAACCTCTGAGAATAGAGAACCTACCAGCAGTTCCAATTTATATATCGTTTAAAATGTAATATGTCGAACCTTTTCACTTGACTCTACTTCCATCTTACTTTCTTCTTCAGGAGGCAGAGAGACAGCGACCTCCTTTTTCAGGTATGCCGAGCAGATCTCGACTACATCCCTGGCCACCTGCGCTGCGATATGCCTGATGCAGGCAGACTCTGAGAGGAAAGACGTGAGAGAGGAGAACATGTTGTACATCTTAAAGAGAGACCTCAGCAGCATTGAGTTGTTGTGACTCATTCCTTCCACTGACAATAGCTTCAGAAGCACCAGTTTGAGTATAAATACAGAATCTCCTGCGATGGAGAGCAGAGTGTACGTCTCGGAGGGCTTGAGAACGAGTCCGTGTCTCCACAGGGGGAGCAGCATGTCGGCCAGCTTGTAGAGCAGCTGCGACAGGATGAGAATGCCATTAGCACCCACGATGTAGATGATGTTGAGCGTCACCTGTAGCGCGACGTAACTGTCGTGACTGCTGATGCCGCGAAGGAAGTGCGAGAGAATCCGAAGATTGGAGAGCATAGTTGGCTCAATTTCTACGATGTTAGAGAGGTTGAAGTTGTCGAGAGAGAGCTCGATCTCCTTTAAAATCTGCCCTATCCTATCTTCTTGAGGCATTTCCTTCTTGTCGAATAATTTGAATATCTCCAGCCACTGCAAGAGGCCGAGAGTACCGAATTCGCAATCTTTGAGTGAGTCGATGAGTCGAATCACGGAATCCATACCTCGGAACACGAAGTCCACAGAGGGTGTGAAGTGGATGAGCACTTTGAATAGCAGCAGGACATACTGAGCTGAGGGGGAGAGTATGTTCTGAATGTTGTATGACTTGTTCCTCTCCTCTTTCCGAGGCTCCAGCAGTTTGAGGAACGGGATGATGTTGTCTTCTAGCGAGAGCACATGGACCACGGTGTGCTTGCCCAGCGGAGTGAGTGTCATGGTGTAGAGCAGGTGCAGGATACGGAAGCACTCATTCTCGAGGTACGAATTCTCAGAGAGACTTTCTTTGTGCAGATCCTGAGACAGACCTCTGAGTTCGTCCACTAGCTGGAGCACCTACAACACGGAAAGCTAGAACACTCGAACACGTCTTTGCAAGTTCTAACCATATATGGTATTGGAAGACAGTAGTTTTGCTTTATAACAAAATTCAAATATTTCAGATTAATTTCAGCGTAATATTCGAAATGTGTTCTACCCTAGAGTTGGCAGACAAAATGTCAGGCTTCCTTAAATTAGCCATTCAGCAAAATTGACAATTGACAATTATATTATCTAATTAAAGTTGGTTCAGTCAACAACACAGGTGAACACACTGTGAAGATCGCACACGATCGGACAGAGACGTATCTGTAGGCAGTTTAGGATCAGTGTTAGCTGTAATTAGAATAGCACTGGGCTCCATTGGGCATGCAATCACCTGCAGGTGGTAGAAGATCAAGTACCCCAGGTTGTCCAGTGAGAACGACTCCTTCTTATCTTCGTCTGTGTACTCAGCGACTGGGAGATAGATCTGATGCGAGGCGGTCTCAGCAGGCACCAGCAGGCGGATGAGGGCGTTGGTACAGTCCGATTCCTCCAGCATGTAGAGCATGCCGGTCTGCGAGCGGATCAGGAGGATGAACACGTCTCGGAGGGCGGAGAACAGCTTGTGGCCGAACTGCACGTTCTGACAGGTGAGCAGGAGCAGCATGGACTGAAGGAGGCCTCTGCCTCTGAACAGCTTTACCAGGTTGGAGAGACGGTAGCGGAGCTTGCTGCGAGAGTCTGATTCCTGAGAAGAAATATTCAAATGATTATATCAAATATTGACAGTCCTAAGTTCAATCAAATATTTCAGTATTTTCCTTCCCACTCGAGAGGACAGCTGTTATAGACAGAAACCTTCAACTACCAACTACCCTGGTTCATTGAACATTGAACTGAGTGGAATTATAGGGTTATCAAATATTTAGATGTGGACCCTGTCCATTAACTATAACATAATTATATATCCATAAAGTAGTGAGGAACTTGATGAATGCTACGAGTATGAGACAATCCAATTGACAAGATGTACCCATTCGTATACAACCGAGTGCATAGTACATACCTTGTATAAGCTGGGCTGCTGAGAAGGAGGATATGTCTCCAGGATGTCGCAACACACCGTTACATGCCTGCACAGCTTTCTGACGTAGGTTATAACTTTCTCGGCAATACTGTCTTCAATGTATCCAATGTTCTTGTTCGCCTCCTTGGTCTCGGTCTCTTCCAGCTGGAAATCCAGCAGCTCCCTGGTGAAGCTATCCTCTATCGGCTCAAGCTCTATCTTCACACTTCTGTCTGACTCCAGTTTGGATTCACCACACGTCGTCTCCCACAAGACATCGTCCAGATCATCCTTCTCAGCCGACTCGTCCTTAACTTCGTCCCCCGGCCCTGCGTCCCCCGCTTCTGTCCTCACATCCGGCTTGCCTTTCCCCTTACTCGGAGAAGACTGGGACCCCAGCCCCGCGGTCTCCTTGCTGCTGCGGGGAGACGCCTGGCCTAGCCATGCGCCACTCGTGCTGTCATCCTGAGTGAGGTTGCTGCTGGAAACGATCTCATCGATGCACCTCTGTCGTGGTACAACCGCGTAACAGCAAAAATAGAGTAATAAACTTAATAAAATTTATTTTTAAACGTTATTCATGGGAAATTTATTAATTTAAACTTTAATATCGCTCAAAACTAAAAAATGCCATGGCATGGTGATAATAAATTTGCTGAAATTAAAAAATATCAGATTTTTCTTCCAAATTGGGATTATCTAGGTGTGTTTTAAATTTATAATTTCCGAGATATCTCCTTCAGTGTTAACATTAGAGATGTCTTGATAATATTATACGTGCATTCTCAACCTAGACATCTACATACCTGTAGAGAAGTTAACAGTTCATATATGTGACATTTCGCGACCAGGTCCCTGGCGACATGAACAAGAGACCGCTTGGCACCCCTCAGCAGCAATTTCATAAACCGCTGATAGTAAGTCTGTGAGCGGCGTGATTTGCCTCGAGCTGACTCCTCCGCGGATTTGTTACTGACGAAGGAGTCCATGGCTTGAGGGTATTCAATGAACTCTGACATACACTGAATAGAGCGAATCTTGATGGAACTAAAAGGAAGCTTAGTTAGAAGTGGAACACTTCCCAGCAATTGATACACTTTAAAGCCAAATCTTAAACGTAAAACGAAAAATCCTGAATTAGGCTAAACAATTAATTTCAGTGCACGGATGAGTTCAGAGCATAATATGACCCCGATAGTTCGGAACTTTGTTAATCTGACCATTCAAGGATCGTTGATTAATACGAAACTTACCTCTGCAATATATTCACTTTCTTACCTTAACGAGTATCTGATCATGCAGGTTAATATTTAATCGTTCATTGTTTCAATACCATAATTATCTTGTAAAGAAATAGCGCATGTGTTTTCTCAATCCTCTGATTTCCAAGTTGAGATAAATACAAAATGAGTCAAATCATAAAAAAATACAGATCTCAATCATTGTTCCTTTTTCTCGCACTCATCACTATCCTAACACTTGTCTTCACAAGCAATTATCTAAATCGAAGAAAGTCACACAGTACACTATCTCCAGCAGCCAGTGGCACTTGTCCATCAGAGCTACCTCCCTATCCTAGTTACGTATACTTGTATAGGAATGCGGATAAGGAGGAAGCGGAGTGCAGGAAGATATCGGAGGAACGTAGCAGCAGTCACACAGAGAAAGAGTGTCCTGACCTGTTCATCATAGGAGCCAGAAAGGGCGGGACCACCTCCCTCTACCAGTACATCTCCCAGCACCCCGGATTCAAAGGGCAGGGACTGGATAGAGGGCTAGGAGCAGGGGAAATCCATTATTTCTCGTTCACATTCATGGAGCGGAGCTGGGAGGAGTACACGGGCAGGTTCGGAGACAGAGAAGGGAGAATGAGCGGGGAATCGAGCGTGAGCTACCTGACCAGCTGCATGGCTCCGTTCAGACTGAGAGCCATGTGTGGACTGGCGCCTAAGATCGTCGTGCTGCTCAGGGAGCCGATAGCCAGGATGGTGTCCAACTACGCGATGCGGTACCACGTGAGGGGGAGGAAGGAAGGGCTGGACACCTACGTCAGGGATAGCATCGAGAAAGACCTGGATGCTTGGGAAAAAGTGTTCTTGGAAAATAATATAAGAATAGACGAACTGCTGCAGAGCTCTAATCTCTGTCTCTTCAAGCCCGCTCGTAACATGATCTATGAAGGGATGTACTCCCTACACCTGCGGAGGTGGTTCGAATATTTCCCGAGGGAGAACTTCATTCTGTGGAGAACGGAGGATTTCCGTGAACAGAGCAGTGGATACCTTACTCAGCTAACTGCCAGACTCGGTCTGACGGAGGTAGACAGGAAGTGGGCAGACGAGATAACGAGCCCACGCTACAACCAGTACGAATACAACATTACGCAAGTGCTGCGGAAGGAAGATAGAGAGACATTACAGAAGATATTCAAACCATTCAACAAGCAACTGCAAGTAATGCTGGGAAAAGAATATTCTTGGTAGAAAGCCAAGATCAGAAACATTATTATTTCAGTAAAAATTAACATTACGTACCCAGGAAATTTCGTCTCATTAGAAACTAAAATAAAATTTCCGCCATTCCTCCTGATATGGCTTTGCAAAATCAATTGCCAGGCTGCAGGTCTGGGACATATTAATTAGAAAAATAAAAAATCAGAAGTTCTATCTTAGCACATCGGCCCCAACAGCATGCAACAAATGTGTTTAATTAATTAATTAACTGTAGAATGGCTTCGCTTATAGAACATGGCTGGGGGACATCCGCGATATCGGGGACACTGCGTCCCCAGTGGGCATTCTACGGTTGAACTTTGACATCGTACGAGGAGTGAGACAGAACTCTGATAAGTAAGTACAGTAAAATGTGATAGAAAAAGAGCGAACCTTTTAATATCGTTCTCCACTATGGACATGAGCAGGCTGAGCAGGTCATGGCGGATCATCAAGTTGACCCCCGTCTCCCCGGATCGCACCAGCAGCGAGAAGAGCTTGAGTCCCGCCCTTAGGAAGCGGATGTTAGCTGCCAGAGGCATCGGCTTGATCTTGTTGAGGTCCAGGGAGTGCTGCGTCCAGGTGACCAGCACCTGCGTGACGTAGTCGCCGTGGTCCGACTGGGAGAGGGAGTGGAGGGTGGAGACCGTGGACACCACGTCCTCCAGGACCAGTGCGAACTTCTCGTTGTTGGGGGGAGACCGGTACCTGCGAGTCAGCTCGCGGAGACGGTTGGTGCTCTTGGACTTGGAGCTGCTGCTGCTGGAGTGGGAGGAGGTGCGGTGGCGGGAAGGAGGAGGAGTTGGTTCTGAAGAAAAGTTGGCTCACTCTAATCCCAAATCCCAAATCCCAAATCTCAAGTTGGAGAGGGCTTATACTTTATCACAGATAAATACTGATTAACTTATCAAGAGCCGTACGGCCTACCTAGCGAATCAGTGTCCAGCTGTGGAGAGTAGGTGCTGCGAGAATACTTGAGAGGAGAGAACTGGCAGTGAGAGGGGTTGAAGCTCATGGACCAGGAGTCCTCCATCAGCAGATCATGCTCTGTCTGATCGTTGCTATCGTCCAGCGTCTCCTCCATCGTCGTGAAAGAGACTCCGGAAGTCTCCTGCTGCAGCTCTCCGGACACCCCCAGCTCCTCTCTCGTGGAGTCCTCCTCCCCCAGCTCAGACCTAGGAATGAGAAAATTATCAATTTCAGTCCTATTTAGCGCCTGATGAAAATAGAATAATCACTCGAACTTTATTCAAATGGAAAGTAAAAACCTTGGCAACCTTTTGGGAAGGATTATTCGAGACCGGCAACTATTCACTATAGACGTTACTTGAGACATTATCAAGTGATAAATGAGGTTACAAATAGGGCATTAGTCGATCCTCAAAAAAAGGATCTAGATCCAGATCCAGATCCTAACTTATAAAAGGATCTTCGATCCGATCACGATCCCCAAAAAGATCCTTTCAATAATAGTCAGAGGACTATCATTTTAGTACAGCTCCTGGAAGGAGATGCCTTATGGCATGGACGGCGTGCAATGTTCGCCCGTATGCGGCAGCCTGGGGCGTACTTAGTGCTTAAGTTCGTATTCAAACCATAAAACACATTTTTTAAAAATATTTAATCAACATAAACTTTAACACTTTCACGTCCAATTTGGGGATTAAAAAGAAAAAGGATCGGATCGAATTCAGTAAAAGTTTCGATCCGATCCCGATCCCGATCCTACTTTTAAAAAGGATCGCGATCCGGATCTTTCGATCATGGATCGAAAGATCCTAATGCCCTAGTTACAAACTAACATCACCCCGGTACATGCGAATATCTAGGTGACACTACTGAATTTCCGATTATTAATAAATATGTATAACCGAATCTGTGAATCGTTGAGTCTGTCTCCAGATAAGTTACTGGAGTCTTCAGGAGTGCGTTTCTCAGAGAGTTTGGAGCGTTTGGGTTTGCTGCCACTGCTGCTCCTATCACTCGAGTTGGAGTTGAGGAGCGGAGTACTAAACCTCTTCTCTGCGCTGCCACTCAGGTTATTCGCCACTTCATTCAGCTGGGTGTCTGAGTTGATGGAGTTGTTGGGCAGGGGTGGTTGGGCGTCCCGGGAGGGTAGCAGGGTAGGGAGGGGGGGTGGATCGGATCCCTGTTCTGGAGGTCTGGCGGGAGATCCGTACAGACACAGCGTGATACTGGTGTAGACACCATGGATCAGTACCTTCGTTGCTGCAGTGGGTGTAGAAGCCTAAACAATAAATAACGGAAAATATTTTGCATTTATTTTGTTTAAAATAGAGGAGTCTTGTCATAATATAAAACTAATTCGCTTCTAAGGGCGGGGCCTCTGGCCCCACTGGGAGCTTGCAGTGCCCCCAGACCCCCCAACTGGTGCTATGCTCCCTCAAAGTATTTTGTGCTTGCACCTCTAGATTAAAAATCCTGGCAACTTCGATGTTTGAGTGTGCATTACTTTTGGTAAGGCAGTGTACTCTTCCGGTGTTTAGAGCTAACGGCTCAAAGATGTTCACCCTTCTACCCATCATTCCTGGTCCTAAAGTCAGAAGCCTCTCAAGGTTAGGATTCACTCTCTCCTAATAAGTCCTTCGAGATCGGCTAGGATCAATTGACAATTATGGCATGAATCTAGTATAATGAATTTCTGAGGGGCTTCCCGCTAAGGGAGATCACCCCGACACCAGATCAGTTGTGGGAGATATGACAGGATATTACAGAAATCTAGTCTAGCTCAACAGAATTCCTGTAGATAAAGAGAGCTACGTATACGCGCACCTTGAGCATGAAGTTCTTTGTGTCATATTTCAAAATACCAAACGTCTCAAACACAGCGGCCTGCAGGTTGTAGACATTGTCTACATAGACGGTGAGCTCTGACTCACTGGGCTGAGTCCTGCCCACCTGCTCCCCCACGCCCTCAGGAGACCTGTGGTTCAGCGGTATGATCCTCAGCTCCGTGATGTAGACAGGGTAGGGGAAAGAGACCAGGTCCATTTTCAGATCTTCACCTGAGATGGAGTCGTCCGTGTGGTTGAATGTGTGACAGAAGAGCAAGTATTCTATGCTGAACTGCTCAGACGAGTTTCCTGTCTCTGACAGTTCTTGGCTGTGAGACATAGCATCGGCTTAGAATTGCTATTGACAAAGTATATTGTAGATCAACACAGTTCTCTCCTGAAATTCTAGAAGACTATCAGCCGATATGCCTTGATTTGGAAGATAAATCGGTTGATATGCCATCATTTTTTTGGTTTGTCTAACATGATTAGTTTTATTTGAAAGAGTATTAGCTCGATACGCTAAAACGTTCAGGAGGGAACTCTTCATATAAAAATATTTGAAGAATTTGCGTGCGCTAAGATACGGCGCGTGGGACCTTACAATGTGGCGCGAAAAATTTAATTATTCGGGAAAAAATTAGTAAAATTTAATTAAATTTCTTCCAAAACGAAATACTACTGATAAACACATCATTACATTTAGAAACTTTTTTGGATTTTATTGCAAAATTTAGTAGTATCGGGTAGTAGTCACCAGGAAGTCGCAACAGGGGTATTATTTAATTATTTACCCTCGCCTGGCTACGTCTCAAAAGTATAAATAGAGAAAACCCCACTTTCATTTTCACTTTCAGTTCACTTTCAATGTACTTTCATTTTCACTTTCAACATTCCTAGCCAACCGCGGGTTAAAAAGTCCATTGCGCATGCGCAATCGTCACATTGCGCATGAACTATCATCACTTTGCACATAATATGCAAAACTCACTTAAAATATTTCTATATATGCAAAACTATTCTTAAAATTAATGTCGCTAAAACCACCACACTGCATTCCTATCAATCGGACCAAAAAGCCTCCATTCTTCACTTGGGATTGTATTCCTCCCTAATGTGTCAATTGATCATGCGCAATATTGTCAACTCCGGGAGGTTTGCTCCTGGACCCCACTAGGGCCTTACAGCGCTCCTCAGACCACCAAGAGGCTGCTGCGACCCCTAGAGGAGAAATCCTCAGTAGTGGCGCTTCGAACTTTCCGAATAAAGGGATATGGCGCCCCACCCAATCTAATTGGGAAGCCCTGATATAAGCCCTGATATAAGCCCTGATATAAGCCCTGATATAAGCCCTGATATAAGCCCTGATATAAGATCCTATACATATAATAGTATAGCATGGCCATAGGAAGGCAGGGTTGCCGTGGGAATGAAATTTCAATTCCCATTCCCATCCCATTCCAATAGAATTCCTGTGGGAATCCTATGGAAATCCCCACGGGGGAAAAATCATTCCCATTCCCATTCCCATCCCATGGGGATTCCCATTCCCATGGCAACCCTGTAGGAAGGTCATGGCCTGGTTACCACTTTTTTAAAAAATTGTGTTAATTATATGGACGATAAGGTGGATGAGCCACAAAAACTTTTGATTAGCATAACGACAATGGTTTTACCACTTTTTATGAGCTTCCGACGGACCTATATAGGAATCACACTAAAATAGACTCAACCAAAATTACAAAAAAAATTAACTGTCAAGGGCAAAAAGTGCCATCGTGCATTTTTACCAGGGCCACTTTATTCTGATATTAATATTTCGTCATTTCTCTGGTGTATTTATGTCAAACAAGCGCACTGCGGACACTGTGTCCGCAGAGTCGCCCTGCGGGCGCCTGGAGTTACTCAATATACTAATTTGTTTAATTTATATAAATACGTATTATAAATAAAAGTTTAATCATATCGGTCTGAAAATATAATATTCGAATTCTACAACCCTAAAAATCCCATGTCAACAATTGGAAGCTAGTCTCTAGCATAATTTTCGAAATTCGTCAAATGGTGTTAAAATATGTATATAAAGGTGTGAAAATATATAGTAACCTTTTTTATTGTTATACATTATAATATAATTGAGAGAGAGATATAGGTTATTGCTTTGAAGTATTAAAAACAATGACAGCCTACCATAGTGTCGTACAATGAGTTCTATTGTGAGAGTGAAGCCGTACATAGTATTGTATTGAAAAGGTGTGAAAAATTGTTTTCCATTTTTTTTGCAGGTGTGAAAATTTAACCCTATTTCTGAACATCGAAGGGGTAATTTTTCTGAGGGGCTAGACCCCAAACTCTATCCATTTGGTCGCTCACTACGCTAGCTTTTGGCTCAATATGGCTGCTGCCTACAGATTTTGAGAAAAAATATTAATTAGTAACTTCAACGCCTTTAAAACGTGCATGAGTAGTACCCGATATAATACACAACCACACACACAGCCTACCCCTACGGAGGGGGGCATGCCTAATTTCCGGGATGGGACGAGTCAAGATGCCTAATTCCCGGGACGGGACAGAGAAGGTACCTAATTTCCGGGATGGGACAGGATCATTCCGGGAAACTTTGTCAGTACTTAATTTGCGGGACGAGACAAAAATACTTAATTATACAGTCGAGTCGATTCAGTGTATTGTGACATCGATTAATCGCGAACTGCTTAAATCTCAAGGAACAGAATCAGGGGCGGTCACAGGAATTTTCCAAACCGGGGCGAGGCGGGGCCAAGGGAAACAAATCCGGGGGCCTTACTATGATTTTGGCTTAGATGGTCGAATGAAATCTGGGGTCGCAGAATCAACCGCGGGAGAATGCCCCGGATGCCCCCGCCCCCTGGGAACGCCCCTGAGTAGAACAGTTTTCATACATAGAATTTAGTATTAATTACTATTGGTTAATTGGGAATTCTGCTTAATCGGGGCATGGTATCACGACCCAATGTGTTCTGATTGAGCGGAGTTATTGTACCCGAATAATTACATATATAGTATTCTATTGTGAAATTGTAGACTAAATATTAATATAATGGAAACATACATAGTTAATAGAATATACGTAGTCTAGTGAATAATGGGATGACTAAGTGTCACAATACACTGAATCGACTCGAATGTATAATTAGCTATTTTTGTCCCGTCCCGCAAATTAAGCACTGACAAAGTTTTCCGGGATGATCCTGTCCCGTCCCGGAAATTAGGTATCTTGTTCGTCCCGTCCCGTCCCGGGAATTAGGTATCTTGTTCGTCCCGTCCCGGAGATTAGGCATCTTGACTCTTCCCGTCCCAGAAATTAGGGACCTAGATTTTCCGGGATGATCCCGTCCCGTCCCGGAAATTAGGCATGCCCACGGAGGGGGTAGAAATAATTATAGCCCTGGTTACTATTCTATCATTTACGGTAGTTTTTCAAATGGTTCAACGATTTTCTTTTTGATTTCCTAGAAAATACTTAAGTTCGGTATATCAGCTCTACTTCCAAATAGTTTCACAACATTATACGCGATTTATTATTGCTGGGTGTCAGCTACTTACTCTAACTGAAATATTTATATCGATTCAAGACCCCATCAAAAGTTGAGGGATGAACGATCCCGAGTCGCCCAGTTTTATGAGTACAATGTACTATAGTGGCAATGATGCAGCGTAATTACCCATCCTACTTTTAAAGAGCATTGGAGTAAAACATCCAACTTATTTATGTCCTCTATTGCCCTGATTATGAATAATTTTGACTAATTTAAACCTCTCTAATTAGTACCGTTACACTTGTACAAATGATTTGGAGAATTGTTGAACTGCGGACTGCATACAGTACTAGTAAGGACTTAAGATATGCAGCTACTTCTGGACGGACGAGATCACTTGATATGCTCCGACCTTCAACTATCGTGGTGATGTATGACTTGACTGACATTCTATTATTTTACTTTGAATTGGTTGAACAGATCACTTCAGGCATATACTATGGCAAGTTGATTTACATAGAACACAAAGTAGGAAACTGGATAACTTGTCTGAGGTCACTATTTCCCATGGTGGATTAAATCAATAGACTGAGGACGGACCGGACCGGACCAGAATGACATAATACAAATGAGCGAATCTTTCGATGATTATCAGATACATAAGGACTGGGCTGTTCAAGCGTTAGGGAAGCCTATACAAGGAGGGAATAAAACTAAGTGCGGAATAGCAATGCAAAGCGAGGGAAACCGGTTCACATAGAAAGAATGAGTCTAATTTTCGAAAGTCTTACGTTATAATTACCTGATGTTTGAATGGCCCTTGTCAGGTCAGTGAGTATATTGTATTATAATACTACGAGCTTTCAATAAGTATTCGCCTATTATGCTTGTTATAATTAAACCAATGTTGTTTGGTTGAAATAGAGATAATTAGAGCCAGAGGCGGATTGGGTCATCGGGACACCGGGAAAATGCCCGGTGGGCCGCTCTCGGGGAATTTGCCAGGCCCGCCTAAGTAGCCCAATCCGCCCCTGATTGGAGCAAAGTGTAAATATTATCAGCCTACTAAGGGCCATGCTTACTGAAAATTCCAAATTCCTATCAAGGATAGGAGGACTGTTGTATGCTATCTTAACTCTCGTGCAATTTAATTCAAATGTATTACTGGACCATGGGTGTTATTATGCCGAGATAACTTGATGTAGTGTGAACCAAGGGGGCATGCCTAATTTCCGGGACTGGACGGGACCGTCCCGGAAAATCTATATACCTAATTTCCGGGAACGGACGGGTTAAGATACCTAATTTCCGGGACTGTCTCGTCCCATCCCGGAAATTAGGCATGCCCTAAACTCACCTACACATTGACTCGAATTTATGTGATCTTGGTTTAGTCGAACCCTTATCCAGAGGCATAGCCAATTGGATTTTAGGGTGCGGCACAAAATTATTGGGTTGAATCCTTGGCTACTTGTGTCGCACGCCCTACACTATCCTACACTATACTTATCACATGGAGGAAGTCAATCAAATATGGTGAGCTAATCTGTCACAATACAGTGCCACCACTTTTCTGACAAACCGTCTAGTACGCCACAATTTTCGTGCACCAATTCATTGTAATATGGTATTTTAGAAATCCACCACAGATTTGGCTGCACCAATTGCGGTGGATTATCCGGGCGGCACTGTATTAGAATATCCTGTTTTATACTAAGTATATAAGTCTGAGTGATATGTTAAGACATAATAACATCCATGGTCCAATAATACTTCTAGTTAAAATTGCACGCGTGAGTTAACCGTAGAATGCCCATTGGGGACACAGTGTTAAGCCATATAAATGCTAGGCATTCTAGAGATAATTATTAAGATAGCATACTTTTTTTAATCATTACGTTTTTATAAATCACTTCTGTAGAAAAGTAAGGCCATTTTCAAGACCATTATTTCATACAAAACATTCAATTTTTTCTCAATGGCTGTAGAATGATATTTGAATATATAAGATAAAAAATCTTGTGGGGCAAGCATCCCACACACTTACTACCATCACTCTCTCACTCGTTCTTGCCCCCTCTCTCCCCCCACACTTTGGCCAAAGAAGGAGAAAACTTTACGTCTATTATTGCAGTTTGGTTATTTAAAATTGACTATGAAAGGTCGGGTAAGGATATCTAATTTTCGCGATGGTCCGGCCCATAGGCGGCAATAACCAGGCAAATACGGTAACGCTAAGCACAAGACAATGTCTTATAATAAAAAGTCGAGAGAGCATGCTCGTTAGGTCGAGAGAACAAGTTCCTTAGGTCGAAATAGGATGTTCTACAAATTCATCACATGTATTCAATTCCTAATGCTATTACCGTTACCAGGGCGGTAGATATGCAGTGCCAGATGAGTTGTTTAGCATGTTCATGCCATACAGCATTAAATGTTCATGCAAAGTTCTTGCCAGAACTCAAATGTTCATGCTACAACTCAAAAGTTCATGATATGTCAACATTGTAGATATGTCTATAATATATGCATTTTATTGTGATAGGAGACATCCATTGCTCAATTGTAAATTCCTCCTGCCATATATGAGTAACAAACATACAAGTATTTAATTAAGAGGCTTCTATAAACCACAGCATTATTGATGGGCTTTCTATTAGCCCTTGGTATACTCCATTGGTTACCAGCATCATACCTACTTATAAAAGCAGGAAGTTATTACATATATGAAACATCTCGAACTAATTTAAACCAATTTTACATCAGGATTTTTAAAGGTGATACTCCGTACGGTAAGTACAGGATATAGGACTCACGTAGTAGATTCAAATCAGTAAATACCTTTTTTTGAATTTAAAAAGAAGGTAGAAATGTAGGGAGCATGCTCTCTCGACCTAACGAGCATGCTCTCTTGACTTAACGAGCATGCTCTCTCGACTTAACGAGCATACTCTCTCGACTTAACGAGCATGCTCTCTCGACCTAACGAGCATGCTCTCTTGACTTAACGAGTATGCTCTCTCGACTTAACGAGCATGCTCTCTCGACTTAACGAGCATACTCTCTCGACTTAACGAGCATGCTCTCTCGACTTTTCAATACCTCGACAATGTACATTCTACATATAGTTATGCATAAAAACATCAAAGATTTTTCAGGTTCCCCCTAGCTTCAAACCTGTGAGAGGGGCGGTCCCCAGGTCCCCGTCATCGACACCTATGTTCCCATTCCAGATTTTAGGCTTTGATAGACCAATGGTAATTTATTGTTATATGAAAATATTATATTATTATTTTAGGGAGAGTATCCTAAACTGGTGTGATAAAATCGAATGAAGTAAACTAGATTATAATACGTATTACAACAAATTTTTATACCAATTTGAAGCTAATCCTCTAAGGAATTCAATAAATTAACATTGACTCTAAAATATCGGGTCAGGATGCTTAGTTCCCCGAAATGGTCCCGCCCCATTCCCGATTTATACATCCCCCTTTTAATATGCTAATGGTAATTTTAATTTTAATGTCACTTCAATTATATGGAAGTATTCTGGAATTATCGTTACTGCACATTTTCCAGATAGTAGCACGACCGTGTTTGAGCACCTAGGATTTTCATATTTTTATTCTGAGGGGCAAGTCCCCAGAAACCCCATACAGTCGCTCGCTGCTCTATGAGCAGGGACGGCCCCAGGGGGAGGGCATCCGGGGCATTTGCCCCGAGTTTTATTCTGCGGCCCCGGATTTCATTCAACCACCTAAGCCAAAATCATAGTAAGGGCCCCGGATTTTTTTCCTTTGGCCCCGACTCGCCCCGATTTGGAAAATTCCTGTGACCGCCCCTGTCTATGAGCCTCCATTATTTTATGGATTCTAATGGCCCCACCCTACTCTTTGTGAGCTTTCTACCCCATGATGGTGAGCAGGCAGCATCAGGGCTCTCACTGAGAGATTGAACATTGCACGAATAAAATACATAGTAGAACAACAGTAATTATCATTGTTATCCATTCGTTTTTCATAGCACTTTTATAGCTACAAGCGAACTTCGCTTGGTTGCGCTGCGCGGCTGGCGGACACTTCGTGTCATCAGAGGCGTCCTTTGGACGCCTAAGCTCACATTGATTAATTATAAGGTAGATAACATCTCTAATTACGTCTGTCTTACTGTTATAATCGATATCACTCAAAAATCACCAAATTTGTCAATTTTTAAAATTTTTGATGCGTAATGATGACGTCATAACAAAGCGATGAGTCATCATTTTTTGATAATAGTTGTATCATATGTGAATAATATTAATATACACATTCTATTAAAATTTCAGCCTTCTATCACCTAAAATGGCTGAGTTATGGTCGAAATACTGAAATTTTTAATTATAAAAAGTGACAATGACGTCATAATTCCATGATGGGTCGACATTTTCGTCTGAGGTGAACTTAGTGGAGTCATAGCCAAAAGACTCCCACATGCCAAAAATCAACTTTCTGGGCCTGGCAGTTTCCTTTTTGACCTTTTTGATAATTAGAAATTTCAGTCATTCAACTATAACTCAGACATTTTAGGTGATAATATAATAAAAGGCTGAAATTTTAATAGAATGTGTATATTAATATATCTTACATATAATACAACTCTCATTAAAAAATGATGACTAATCACTCTGTTATGATGTTATCATTACCCCAATCAAATTTTTAAAAATAGACAAATTTGATGATTTTTCAAGCGATATCGATTATAACAGTAAGACAGATGTATTTAGTGATGTTATCTACCTTATAATTAATTAATGAGCCAGGCACCTCCGGCGGACACAAAGTGTCCGCCAGCCGCGAAGCGCGCTTGTATATATATCAGTGGCATGCCCCCCCGAAATGTTTCTGAATGGCCATCCAATATAAATAGGATTATTTTCTATAATTCATTGCCATCTTTATTCACTAAATATAGCAAGTGGTATGGTATACTATTCATTGTAGTTAAATATTGTTATAATACAAGCGCGCTTAGCTTGCTTGCGCTGCGCGGCTGGCGGACATCTTGTGTCCGCCGGAGGCGCCCTTTGGGCGCCTGGGCTCACATTGATTAATTATAGGGAGGATAACATCTCTAAATATGTCTGTGTTACTGTTAAAATCGATATCACTCAAAAAACTTCAAATTTGAGTTCTAATAGTAAAGATCATATCGATATTCCTGTTCTTTTCAGCCAATTTCATCTGTTTGTAGATGGATTGAACGTTCATAAATGACTATAAGGGCTAGTCCAGTTAATCGCTCTTCTCCCACGGTATTTCTTAAATACGTTCTAATGCGTTTCAAAGTTGAGAAACTTCTTTCACTTGTAGCAGTTGTGATTGGTAACGTGGTAAATATCTGTAATCTAAACAGAGCTGGCATCAAGTTTCTATTGCATTCAGATAATGCTTCGACTGCAGTTTTATGTACCATGTCGCCTTTTGCCAGTTTTTTAGACCGGATACATTGCCAGATATCCATTTCTGCAGTACGATAAGGCAGCAATGACTCAATGACTCTAATCAAACCTAAGATTAAGTTGCTCTATCAGCCACTGAAAATATGGAAGGAATACGTGTTCTCTATAGAAAATTTCTTCTCGGTTGAGAAATTTAGAATTAGCTCTTGCTAGACCCCTGGGAAGCGTCACTGAAGATCCCAAAATTTCAACTTTGGATTTTGCAGTCGTAAAAACTAGAAACTCATTATCCTGTATATCCCTTTTAAAAATTGTCACCAAATTTCTCAATTATGGAACACACTGCAAACAAATCTAAATTTGGTTACTGCAATTGTTTTGAAGCATTGAGCAGAAGTGCACTTGGACCTTCTAAAACCATGCAAGAGTAAATGAAGTTGAAAGAAGTACATACATGAATAAGCTAATTTGCTTGCGATACTGTTTCTCCTCCTGCTACTTGATTTAGTTCCTATAAAGCTCCAACGTTTGGCTCAAGTAATTCCAGAAACACCAATATTGCATCATGCCTTTCTACCCATCGTGTAATAGAGTTTTCAATCGCTGGCGTCTCGATTCGGGACATAAGATTTGAATGGCCTGACGTAGTCTCTCCTCACGTAAAGGGTAAACATGAAAAAAGGAGATTATTGAAGCAAGACTAGAGAATGTATTTCTAACAACAATAGTATTAGCTTTAGCAATGGTCAAATTTAAATTATGCAATGCACAATGAGTATAGTGGACCATTGGATACTTTTCACGTATGCAGACTTGAACTCCTTTGTATTTTCCAGACATTGAACTAGCCCCATCCAATCCGAGTCCAACCATTCTTTTCAGATCAAGACCAGAAGAGATGCAAAATAATTCAATTGAATTTGCAATTCCCTCACCAGTTAGGTCAGTTACTGTCATGAAACCAAGAAACTTCTCGTATATGATGGGGATATTATCATTTCGGATATTAATGTAACGAGCTGAGATAGACAGTTGCTCATAAGCTGAAACATCTGCTGGCTCGTCAGCTAAAATAGTGAAAGGGACACTTTCATGAACTTCCGCAAACAATCTTTTTGCTAATCAATGATCCGCAAATATTTATAATCTCGTTCTGAATGTTTGGGCTGAGATATTTAGCGTTTGCACCACTTGTAGTTAAGTGTTCTCTTAAAACAGCCTCGCCTGCTCTTACAGAGTTGCACGCGGGCCGAACTTTGTACCCGCGGCCCGCAACTAAATTATTCGGCCCGCAAGAAGCCCGCATAAATATTTTTGGCCCGCTTTGTAAGTTACTAACTATAAACATAATAAATAGACTACACTTAGGAAATCCTTTTATGTGAGAGTTTCTGCAAACACAAATAAGTGGAAACTGACAAAGTTCCATTTACGTAAGTATTCCTTAATTGGTACCTCGTGACAATTAGAAACATCGTCTCGGTTGTCATCGCGGGGAGTCCTGCCAAGATTTCCGGCCCGCGGAGCCCGCAAACTATTATATTCGGCCCGCGTGCAACTCTGTGCTCTTAGACGTAAACGAAGGGCTGCACGGAAGTTACCATCGTTTTCATTTGGCTCTTCAATATTCAATTCTGAAGACTCGCCTCTATGTGCACCAAAGGCTAATTCCTGTCGACCAAGAAAAAGAATCGTTTCTATTATAGGTACCAGTATATCATGATTTAATTGTTTCTGTTTAATTCGCTGTTGATTTAGCTGGTCACGAATGTCTAAACCAATCTCAGCTGCCTTTTTGAAAGTATCACTCTTCATAGTACAATCTCAATGATACGAGAGCTGAAAATACTGGCATTCTTGTAGTTGTTGAACGGGGAAATTACTACTACTAGGAATCCAACTTTTTGTGTTCCTCCTTTACCTACTCGTTTGTCATTTCTATCTAAAAACAGGACACAAATTTTACAAAATGCGCCCGACAAGTATTCAGAGTAAGCAAGCCATGGGAAACGAACCAGCCAACAACCATTGAAATACCTTTCCTACCTCCTTGAATGATTGCTGGATAGATATAATTTTCTGGCGGCGTCCAACAGTTATGCAATTTTCTAAAAGAAGTCTTCATCTACTGACTGGTTTTCTGTTACAAATAGCCCGATATCCATATGGTTTGGATGAGCAGTAATGGACAGATCCTCGTTCGAATGATCAAGAGAGAGAGAATCGTTTTCAGTGATAATCAATGATTCGTCCAACTCGTTTTCAGATGACAAATCGTTTTCAACTCTTGATTGTTTCGAAAGGAAAAAGTCAAGTGAATTTCCTGGACGTTTAGACATTATGCGTAGATTATACCAACTATTCATTCATGAATCCATTTATTACAATAAATCCTTACTATTAAAACTCGATTATTGTTTGTATATATATATATATATATATATATCTGTAACGAATTGATTGAAGAAACTGCCAGGCGTAGAAAGCTGATTTTTGGCATGTGGGAGTATTTTGGCTATGGCTCCAGTAAGTTCTGAGCTCAGACGAAAATGTCGACTCATCATGGAATTATGACGTCATTGTCACATTTTTAAAAGTTAAGCAACACAGTTATTCGGGCATAACTCAGCCATTATAGGAGATAGAAGGCTGAAATTTTAATAGAATCTGTATCCAAACACGTCACACATATGATGCAACTATCATCAAAAAATGATGACCATCACTTTGCTATGACGTCATCATTACTCATCAAAATTTTAAAAATTGTGTTTTCAAGTGATATCGATTTTAAAACTAAGTTGGACATATTTAGAGATTATATCTCCCTTATAATTAACCAATGTCACCTCCAGGCGACCGAAGGGAGCCTCCGGCGGACACGAAGTGTCTGCCAGCCGCGCAGCGCAAGCAAGCGAAGCGCGCTTGTGACTATGAAACCTTGAACAAATCAAGTGCTATTTTGGGAATAGTTTAATGCATTTAACAACTTTCACTATTTGATGAATAATAAACAATGTTGTTATTAAAACATTAACACTACCATCATCATAAATATTAAAAATTAATTAGCATATTTACTCGAAAATATCATATTCGAAATCCAGACCCCCCAAAACCCCATGACAACCGTTTAAAGCTAGTTTCTAGCATATTTTTGAGATTTGTTGACTATATATAACGAATTGATTGAAGAAAGCTGATTGAGCATGTGGGAGTCTTTTGGCTATGGCTCCACTAAGTTCTGAGCTCAGACGAAAATGTCGACTCATCATGGAATTATGATGTCATTATCACCTTTTTTTTAAATTAGAAATTTCAGTTTTTCGACTATAACTCAGCCATTTTAGGTCATAGAAGACTGAAAATTTAATAGAACGTGTATATTAATATATCTCAAATATTATATGACTATCATTAAAAAAATGATGACTCATCACTCTGTTATGACGTCATCATGTAGTATAAGCAAGATGATGAAAATTATTTTCACCGTGTAAAAAATAAAACAATTGTTGGGAAACAATAAATTCAAATGCGTGCATAGTTCTTGGATCAGAAGCGACAAAAACAGTAAAATAGGAGACTGGAAATCAAAGATACACACCTTCCCTCCCGGTATCGTAAAACAACGTGCATGTTGGTAGGCTATTGACAAGAATGTCCAAGTTAAAGATCTCCAGATGTTCCTTTTCCAAATCTTAATAATGATAACGTACCTTGAAATATATGATTACTACTTCGCTTCTATATTTAGAGAAAATGATACTTTTGTAGTTCTAAAAAATCCAATACTGATAATGTGCATGTATAGGTAGGGTGGCACAAAAATCAACATGTTTAGATGCACCATAACTCATTATATTTTATGCCAAATGATGTATTAAGTTAATGTGTAGAATGTTGAGATTAAGGTCGTGCATTCATCTCGTTTGTTGCTATTGGAATTTGTATTAGAGAGTGGTTTTGATGTTTGAAAATACTCGAAACCATGCACAGGCTGGATTTAATTGATTGAAAACAACAAATTTTGATACTGTGGAGATTAATTTATATTCGTTAATAACATAATTAACATATCTAAAAAGAATTGTTCGGTATATATAGTATAGAAAAGGAAAAAAGGACATAGTATATTCTATGGAGTCCGATATTTCTTAATACAAAAATCTAGAGAATTACTCACTATAAAACTAATACTGTAACATATTAACGAATAGAAATACATCTCCAATGTATCTAAATATGAATATACGCTAGTAGAGTAAAGATTTTCGCGAAAAGATATAAACAGTGCATATCTACACCATAAGAGATCCAACATGCAAAATTTGTTAAAAAATCGAATCGATTTGAACGCTGTCCATGCCATAATGGCATCTCCATAGAGCAGCTGTACTCAGGGGGGCGAGTAGGGCGACCCCTCGGGGCACCGAATCCGGAAGGACTAAGGGGCGCTTAAGCCCAACCATGTTTGGTTATTACAGCCAATACAATAAGTATGTAAGCACCTCCTCATACAATGTACTAGCTATAGGTCCTGTATTTATGGGTTATAATTTATCAATTGAAAATTCTACGTATAAGTCGATCGCTTGATTTATCAAATGCTGGATTGGAATTCTCCAAGACGAAAGTACGCAAAGAAAAATTCATGTGGCTGAAACATAAACGTATTAGCATTAAATTCATTTTAGCTTCGAATGTATATTTTTGGTATATCATGGCAATTAGGATTCCGTTCGTAAGGGGGCGCCGGAATGTTGACCTCGCCCTGGGCGCCATTTTAGCTAGGGCCGGACCTATCTGTACTAAATAGTTACTATTTCTGTCTGAGTGCATTTTCGATTTCCTAACTGATTCTTGTTCATGGATCCGATTGGCTCAGAGTTGGGATTGGGTTCGTGTTTTAGTGGAAATTTTCTTTCCGCTGGAAATGTAGACTTTTTTTTAATAATTCAAAATCGAATTTTATATACTTGTAGATTAAGAGCAGATTCAACCATTTCTTTTTTAAATACGCACATCTATATTTAAACTAGTATAATCATTTAGATTTAGGCTCAAATATGATTCAGATTCGGATCAGGTTCTAAACTTTGCCCTTATTTCAACTCTGGATTGAATATTAATATCCAAATATAATTTGCTATTTTTGTTGTTTATTTGTTAATATTTATATTTGCAATAATATTGATTTTCTGATCATTTGTTGAACTCATGAATAGTTATTGACATAGTTAAGGTGTTGATGTGTTTTGATTTGAATGGGTTGATTTATCTTTATAATGGTTACATATACAACTTTTCAAATTTGCAATTATAGAGGCTAATAATAAGTCTACAAGTTTTGGGTATTGCTTTACGATGGAATCAGCGGTGAACGAAGATGAAATGCATTCAAGCTCTCCAATTATTCCTTATTCTCGTCTCTTCATAGTTTTTGGAAAAGGTAATCACCCATCTTATGAACAAATACATAGTTCTTTTTCCCAATACGGCTCTGTTCTAAATATCAAAATAGTAAAAGATCAGAGAACGAATGAAAGCAAAGGGATCTGTTATGTTCAATATGCCAAGGCTTCTTCTGCAGCGAAATCGTTGGAAGAGATGAATGGAACGCTTCTGGGAACGAAACCCCTGAAGGTAATGCTGGCTAGTGACAAGCACGGACAAGAAGACCCTGAAATGCTGAATGATAAGAACCGTTCCAGACTTTTTCTAGTCATTTCTAAAAGTACAACTGAGACAGAACTAAGGAATGAATTTAAAGAATTTGGTAATCTTCAATATGTGAAGATTCTAACAGACTCTGATGGAAACTCCAAAGGTTGTGCGTTTGTAAAGTTTGAAACGCCATATAGTGCTGCCCTTGCTCTGGAAAACTGTCCATCCAACTACAAGGTCGAGTATGCAGCTCCAAAGAAGAAGCAACAGGAAGACTCTTCTTACTTTGACACCACCTCTTCATCAAAACCACCTTACTACGATACAAAATTTCAACCTAACATCCAGCAACCAATTCAAGGCAGAAAAATCTTAATCAGATTTTATTCGCCTATCTTTCAAGAACATCTCTCCAAACTATGTTCAATCCCACCTCAGTTTGAATATTGCGAGATTCTTCAGTTGCACGCAACTGGAATTGAAGGATTAGCTACTGCAGTTTACTCTAATCAAGGAGCAGCTGAGTATGCCCGTGCAAAACTCAATGGATTTGAATATCCACCAGGCTGTCCTCTCTCTGTGTCCATATCTACTAACACCACTCCAAATGTCTACGAAGATTCAAACCAATATTATTCTTCCGTGCCTCCTACACCCCCGATTCCCTCTTCTCCTGCTCCTCCGTCTATGATGTACGCGGATAATTCTAATTTGAATTACGGGAACGTTTGTAGAGTATATTTCCTATGTGAGCCATACCCTCCAACCGAACGAATACTTAGAGAGACTTTTCAATACTACGGCACAGTTACAGATGCATATATTGTTAGAGGCAAAAAGTTTGGATTTGTAACATTTGACAATCCCTATTCTGCTCAGCAGTCAATCAAGATGCTCAACAATGCAAAAATAAACGAAATACAGTATAGTGTCAGGATAGCTCGTCCTCGAACAGAGAGTGGTAGCGAACGTGAGACCAACGAAGTGAAACGTAGACGCTTTGACTGATACTGTCTCCAGATAGTTAGCCCCTAATTTTGCTAGTAACATTACCTTATTAATTTGTTTAGCATTGTCTGAATGGTGACTCAATTATTAGAATTTAGTTAGCATATTCGTTGGAATAAAAATATACTTATAGTTTGGAAATAGTTAGGTTTAGTTTTTGTACAAATTTGTATTTTAGAATGTTCCGCGCGAAGTAGGAATTTATATTAGGGTTTTTCTAAACATCAACCTAGGTTGCTCGGAGCTTAGTATGTAGCAACCTATGAGAAAAATCATTACTGATTTTATTCATAGATAGTAACCAATGTCAATATCATAAGTACAAGCATATTTCATTAGACTGTCCATTTTATTCTTATATTGTTTATTTGTTATTTTTTAGTGAAGCCTGTCTATTTTTAAGGGATCAATTTTAATCAATTTAAGTTAGATTCTGTCTTTAGTGCTTTTAATGAGTTGAACTTTGAATTTCAATTTACATTTTTCAATTATCCTAAGAATAGGAGCGTAAAGTAATACATATAAAGATATTCCAGTTTGCCTCTTGTGACGTAGCGGATCTTATGTTTTAATACGACGTATATAAAAATGTCGCGGATCAAGAGACCAATAGTGCAGCTCCAGAAGAACACCAACCAGTGTGATTCTATAGAAATCAGATATAGGAAGGAAGATTAAAATTTAATGAAATAAAATAACGTATGCCTCTATAAATAATAATATTAATCTATGAATAAGATCGGTAATGATATTTCTCATAGGTTGCTACATACTAAGCTCCGAGCAACCTAGTTTGCTGGAAATGTGCTAGCAACCTAGATTGCTCGAGCTCTTCTATGTAGCAACGGAGGTTGTTGTTTAGAAAGACCCTTTATATTATTAATTTATTAATTAATTTAAAAAATCCTTAGATAGAACTATGGAGATAAATAATTGAGCTGAAATATAAATATATTATCTCTATACACATTAATTGCATATCTTTCAAAAATATCTCCATTCAACAGTATTTGTATGGGATATTTCGTGGAAATACATTTGTTCCCGTACTGTACGTAAGTATCCCCGATATATTCCTAGTAGAATCCAAATACGTAAGTTGCAAAAAACTGTAAATCTAATAATTCCTACTCTGAGCGGAACTATACATTCAACAAAGTTGAATCGTGTATGTAAAATTTTACACATATCTCCAGGCTCTAAATCGGGCCTAATCCATAAAACCAACATAAATGTATACCATATAAGTGCAGAAATAATTCTTCAGCCACACTGTAATATCTCATATAGCGTACTATACGTATACTAGTAGTACTGTACTGCAATTCATTGTCCTTTCTACGTGTAGCATGGCATACAGAGTTAGGGGGGGATCCAGCTCATTGATTAATTAAATCGCGGCCTCCGAGGAATGAATTGGTTTTCGTTGGTTTTTTTCTTTTTTCTTGCTATGTAGTTCATCATATGTAAAAATGTCAAATTCATTCCTTCCGTTACGTACATAATATATACATCCCTCCATGTATGTATTAGACCAGTATTTTTTATTCACACATCTTCCATGCGCTATTGCGCTATCTCTACCAAATTTCATCATTCACATGAACTCGAAAACTTCACACAACCGTGAAAAGCAGTACATACCTCCCTTTGCTTGATCTGCATAATTATTCTTCAATCAAGTATGATTAGAAAATCAAGTAATCATATTATAGTACAGGGCCGTATCCACACTCTGGGTTTGAAGTGGTTCGGATAGTACAAAATTCTGATTAAAAAGTGGCCAGATTGTAACGGGACCAACCTACGCCCCTGTATTATTAATAATTATTAAATAATACTATTTCATATGCGAATGGCATTTCAAATTACATAGAATCAATGAAATTTAGTTCTTGGACTTTTAGCTCTGAATATTGCTCACCTAAAGACGAATGTTACATGAGATTTTGGTTATTTGGACCAATTTATATTAACTATTTGGTTCCGGTGTAAGGGTTTGTAGCCCCTCGGGTTCTGCAACCGCTAGTGATATACGGGGACGTGGAATAAGACCGCAATGTGAAGTAGGAATCAGGTTAACGATAGCGATCACCCCGATATTACGACCACTTCTTAAGGCCCGTTAGACTTCTGATAGGCGCTAATATTATTTAATTTCAGAATTAAGACCACCCAGCTATTCCGAATTACGGCCATTGTTTAAGAACGAAACCCTATTTCTCCCCAGAAATACGACCAAATTACTAATCACACTCATCGAAGAAATTAGCTCAATGTCTCTTGAGAAGCAAGCAAACGAGATTCGCGCTTTTTGCGAGCAAGGGAAATACAGACAGGTGCTCGAGTTTTTTGACAAGTCTGCGGATATAGTGAAGCGCATACGAGACAACAGCGAGATGGCACTCAAGCTGTTTGATCCCGCTAAACACACGTTGGGCTACCTCCTGGTCATGAAGTACAAGTTCGACGGCATTAGAGACCCTGAAGCCTTCCTGAACCAGCTGTCTCACCTAGCAGCGGTGTTCCATCCAGAACAGGCTCGCAAGATGATAGGCGTTCTAGCCCACTCATTCCATATGCTCACTAGTATCCTTATAGACAGGAAGCAGCCTCAGAGAGGACTACTTCCTCTGCTGACAGCCATCCGGCGACTCAGAGAGTCTCCTGCTCACCTCACCAGTCTGCACTCGGAGTACCTCTCTCTCTGTCTCGCTTCTAAAAACCTCCCAGCCGCTCTACCTCTCCTTGACGTGGAGATACTCAACCTCAATTACGAGGTCAGTTTGTGAATTACTCGCAAAATACAGTCAAAACCGTTTTTTCTACTTTTTTCCGACTGACTAAGTAGCTATGATCTCCAATAACCATATCGGCAACCACCGCCTGGATCTGGATAGTTAGCTCTTATTGAGTAAGTAACTGACATAAAGACCCAGTTCTAGTACCAGCTGATTTCATATAATTGCCTCTGGCTAATGATGGGTTCTAGGATCAATTTCTTCGGATCCTGGTATGTACTAAGCAGGATTTCATCCAGCTTCCCATACGCCTGGATGAAATCCAGCTGGTACTAATAGGCCCAGACTTTCCCCTGGTTTGTTCATTTTCTTGATTTGATTGAGTCATTGATGTCCTAATACCAGATATCTAGGAGGATAATTTTTGTGATAACCTGAGGGATTTATTATCCCCGTGGTTCGTATCATTAATGGCACCTAGGCTAGACCCATACATACCGTACGTAATTATAGATCCAACACTATCAAGATGATGTGTATACCGGGTGACTAATAAGTTCTGTTACAAGCTTCATTGGGTATATAATTTCTTATACTCAAACGATCTTAGTTATTATGGTCTCTAGAGATCGTAATTCGAATACTTTCAATGCTTTTAAAAGATTTTTCGACTCGAATATTTAGAAATGTGTTTAAGATGGCGAGTTTTGAGAAGAAAAAACGTGTCCTGGCATGCAGCGAAAATCGCGAATCAGAGCCCACTGCTTTTTGAATTATTTTTCTAGAGTCTTCAAATTCTAGGAAAAATTAGCACACAGATTTTCCTCGAACACTCTTTTTTAGAAATATACGATGTTCAGATCAGTGCATTTTGAGGACCAACTTGATCAGATTTTTTTGTGATGCAATATTAGGGAATTTTGCAAAATATACCAAATTTGAACTGCGAATGAATAACTTTTTCTCATGTCTGAAAATGAATTCAGTGGATTTGTGAAATATTAAATCGTCATGGAACATCGATTATGTAGACAATTTATACAGAAGCAGCGGGACCTGATTTGCAATTTTCGCTGCGTGCCAGGACACATTTTTTATTCACCAAACTCACCATACAAAACACAGTTCTATGTCTCAGACTCGAAGAATCTTTTTAAATCGTTGAAAGTATTCGAATTACAATCTCTAAAGACCATAATAACTAAGACTGTTTGAGTATAAGAAATTATATACCCAATGAAGCTTGTAACATAACTTATTGGTCACCCGGTATTCTAGCAAGAGTGATGATTGAGTGGGATAAAGTATTTTAGAATTTTGGGATTATTCAATGGAGTGCATGCTACTACAATTCGTAATTTTACAATACACGACATGGTAAACAGTTTATTTTATCCAGGGCATATCGTTTGACGCCCGCAGCTTCCTGCTCTACTTCTACTACGGAGGATACATCTACGCAGCACTGAAGAGGTTCCCTCGAGCTCTCTACTTCTTCCAAGTCTGTCTCACCACTCCCTCCGCCGTCATCAGCGCTATCCAGGTGGAGGCCTACAAGAAGTACGTCCTCGTCTCTCTGCTCGTGACTGGGAAGGCGCCCGTGCTGCCCAAGTACACCAGCCACGTGATACAGAGGTACATCCGGAACCTGACCACGGCGTACAACGAGCTGGCGACTGCGTTTGTGTACGAGAAGGACGCGTACCAGGAGATGCAGAAGGTGCTGAAGACGTACGGGGAGGAGTTCCTCAAGGACCAGAACTTCGGTCTGGTGAGTGAGTGAGTGAGTGAGTGAGTGAGTGAGTGAGTGAGTGAGTGAGTGAGTGAGTGAGTGAGTGAGTGAGTGAGTGAGTAAGTGAGTGAGTCAGTCAATCAGTGACTGAGTGAGATTGAGTAAGTGAGTGAGTGAGTGAGTGAGTGAGTGAGTGAGTGAGTGAGTGAGTAAGTGAGTGAGTCAGTGAGTCAGTGAGATTGAGTAAGTGACTGAGTGAGTGAGTGAGTGAGTGAGTGAGTAAGTGAGTGAGTGAGTGAGTGAGTGAGTGAGTGAGTGAGTGAGTGAGTGAGTGAGTGAGTGAGTCAGTGAGTGAGTCAGTGAGTCAGTGAGTGAGTGAGTGAGTGAGTGAGTGAGTGAGTGAGTCAGTGAGTCAGTGAGATTGAGTAAGTGAGTGAGTCAGTGAGTGAGTGAGTGGGTGGGAGTTGACAGTGCTTATCTAATTAATGCCTCCGCACGTCTGCTTTGAATAGGTGAAGCAATGCCTCGCTAGTCTGGTGAAGAGGTCCATCCTGCGGCTGACCAAGACGTTCGTAACTCTGTCCCTGAAAGACCTGTCTGAGCGAGTGGGGCTGGAAGGAGGCCCCGAGGAGGCGGAGCAGTACCTGCTCCAGATGATCGAGGACGGAGAGATCCACGCCTCCATCGACCAGACGCAGGGCATGATCTCCTTCCAGGACGAGCAGGTGCACGACGCGCAGATCATCCTGGAGCTGGAGCAGGAGCTGAGCGACTGCATGAAGCTGGGAACCATGCTGAAGGAGATGAACCTGGAGCTCAGCAAGGACCCCAAATATGTGAGGAAGTCCAAGGGCGCCTCCTCGGCGTCTACGTTCGATGACTCGACCATTAAGGAGATCCTCTCCGTCTGAGCGAGGCTAGCTGCATCTGACCGGAACTCTCTATTCCAGCAGATTTGTGCTGTAATGATTATTCATGTTAGGAGGGAAAATAATGGAATGCAATTTGTCCAATTAAATATTTAAGTTTCTAGAGCAAGACATTATGCACAGGCCGAGTTGAGTGGTGTTTCTAATTGTTCATTTAGGACAATTTAAAAATCGAGATGTCTCGTAGTATCCTCCTGATTGTCGTACATTTTCGTGGACAAACTTTAAATTATACTACAGTTCTCAAACTTTTTCATTTCGCGGATCCCTTTTCAACCATAAAATAAGTGCTGACCCACTTATACAGCCCACAGCCCCCAGGTTGAGAACCGCTGCCTTAGATAGTATATATGGAACTAACCACTAGCAAGTTTCCATTTTGTCGAGACAAGTCTGTTATTATGATGATTGACTACTCATTTGCTACTATTCTATTTCCTGTGAATAGCAGGCAATACTGGCAATACTGTCACAACTTGTTCTACTAAGTTAGCTCTATCTACAGCATTGAGCTAGCATACCCTCAGGTATGTCTGAGCAGCACACGCTAGAGATCCTGAATCTGGGACCTAGAGCAGGCTCCCCTTGCATCCTGCTGCACCTAGAATCACTCACAGTGATGCTAGATTGCAGTCTGGACCTGACTGCGTTCCTGCACTTCCTGCCTCTCCCCCTTACCCCCTCCGAGCCCTCCCTGCCCGCGTGGGGCGGTGCTCCAAACTCGGCGCCCAGACCTACCTTGGAAGTGTTCCGGGAGAACAAAAGCATCGATCAGATATTCCTCGACAGCTGTCTGGAGGCCCGTGCCCCCCTTCTCCCCTTATTGGACCCCTCCTGCATAGACGTGGTGCTGATCTCCAGCTACAACAACATGCTGGCTCTGCCCTACCTCCTGCAGCAGCCAGGCTTCAGGGGCCGAGTCTACGCCACGGAGCCCTCCGCTTCGATCGGACGGCTGCTGATGGAGGAGCTGGTGGGGCACTTGGAGAGGCTGCCCAAGCCGGAGTGCAAGGGGTGGAAGAGGGTGCGACATCCTAAGCTGGACTCGCTGGGGATGGGAGAGGACGAAGTGATCACCTGGAGGCCGCTCTACTCTTCTGAAGCTGTGCGGCACTGTCTCAGGAGCATACGCACTGTCCGATTCAATGAGACCATCGACCTGTTCTCCTCCCAGAAAGCTACTCCCCTCAGCTCGGGCTACTGCCTAGGCAGCTGCAACTGGGTGCTGCAGGACGAGTACCGCCGTGTCTGCTACCTCTCCTCCTCCTCCGTCCTCACTACCAACCTGCTGCCGCTAGACAAGAAGCCGCTCTCCTCGCCCCAGCTCCTCCTCCTGGAGTGCCTCAACCGCGAGCCCACAGTCAACCCCAGCCAGGTGCTGATGGAGCTGTGCGGGAAGCTGGTGCAGACCCTGAAGCAGGGCGGCAGTGTGCTGCTACCCTCCTACTCCTCCGGCATCGTCTACGATCTGCTTGAGTGTGTCTACACCACACTGGACCACAGGGCGCTGGGACACGTTCCCATCTACTTCATATCGCCGGTAGCTAACGCCTCTCTCGCCTACGCTAACATCTGCGGGGAGTGGCTGTGCCAGAACAAGCAGAACAAAGTGTTCCTACCGGAGAGTCCCTTCCCTCATGCTGAGTACGTCAAGTCGGGCCGTCTCAAGCACTTCCCTAGCATCTACGGGGAGCTGGGGCTTGTCTTCCAGACCCCCTGCGTCGTGTTCACAGGACACCCCTCCCTCAGATGCGGGGACGTGGTGCATTTCCTCTCCATGTGGAAAGGCTCGGGTAAGAATGCCATCATATTCACAGAACCGGATTTCGACTATCAGCTGGCTCTTGCCCCCTACCAGCCTGTTAGGCTCCAGACCTACTACTTCCCGATTGATCCTCGCCTGGTGTTTCCCAGGGACAACTCCCTGCTGGATGAGTTGGCGCCCGAACACTTCGTCACCAGCAAGGAATACATCTCGGAGAGGGGGAGGGTCTCGGAGAAGCACCAGATATCCGCCACCTGCCCCGCCTCCTTCTATGCGCCCGGCAGCCTGATCAAGATACCCGTACAGACCCCCTTCAAGCGCAGCAAACTGACGCAGGAATTGGCCGGACAAGTGTGCCCCACTCACATCCACCAGAGTGTGAGTGTGAGCTCCGTGTCCGGAGTCCTGCGGGAGAAAGACGGCCTCAGCTCTCTCAGACCGCGAGAACTCAGCCAGGCGCCGATCAAGTCGGTGCAGTGCTGTCTGGCGGGAGAGGCACAGGTGGAACACTTCATCGACAAGCTGAAGGAGAGAGGGTTCTCTGACACGCAGCTGTCCAAGAAGGGGAGTGCGGATTGTGTCGTGTTTGCTGGACAGACCGCCAGGGTGGAGTTCGGAACTCGAACGACCACTGTTATCACTCACGGAGAAGACCACCTGAGGCATACTATTAAAGATGTGCTGCTCGACAAGATCAACCCTTTTTAATTTTGGAAAAATATTAATTAAAAGATGAGTTGCCTTACCTTACAGCTTACTGGGATTGAAAACACATTAGCAAATTCTATGTCTCAGACTAAGCATTCGTGAACAACATGTACTTGTACTTGATATCTGAAATGACTAGTTTTAAGAATAAGAACGGTCGAATCTTTCAATCTCCAGATGTACAAATATACGTACACAAAATTTACTCGACATAATACTGTTCACCGTATTTACAATGTGTTCTTCGAAAATCACAGGAAAAGTGTACTACTAATTATCATTATTGAGCTACCGTCTTTTCCTTAAGAATCTGCCCGACGTTTATTTTTTCAAATACATGAAACTCCCTGAGATTATTCAAGTCTCCCGCCATACTCGGATCCCTGTATACTATATATGGTGTTAGTAGGGGTAGTAGGGGTAAGGAGCCGTACTAAATAGGTATTGGAGAAAAAAAGGAAAAATAAAGTAGCAAATAAACGGTTGGCAAAAAAATCCGTACAACTTTTTTTTGCCAGTTCTGAATCCTTGCTAGATTTATTTAATTTCGTAAATAATTACTTGAGAACATAATAAAGGACAATGAATGAAGAATGGAGCAAGATCAAATAATCACTTTTTTGAATTGACTTAAAAAAGCTACAATTGGCTAATTTTTCAAAATATTTCGGACCCAAAAACCATAGAATCTCCCAAGTCCCTACAAACCCAAGCAAAATCCCCCAACCGCCCCTTTTCCTTATTTCAGAACCTAAATACCATTCTCCTCTAGATTTTTTTTCAGTGTTGTTCTTGTTTTCCGATCGGCTCGGATATGTGACAACATACTGAAAAGGTCATTCGGGAATGTGAAAGTACTGATTTTTCGGACAAATGACAACTTCAAAATTCTGATATATCCAGCTCCCCCTTCTGATATGTTAATGGGCTTATTTAATACAAAATATAATCAGGCATGCATTAAATATGGATTTTTAAAATCCCCATTGGCTAATTTGCTTCTATTCTAAAGAAAAGATGAAATTGCTAAATAATTTAATTGGTAAAAACAAACAAACTTGTTATACAACAGTTATAATACTAATTGGAGACTATGAAGGTACTAAAGAGGAAGTACAAGTCTGAATAAGTGCTGGTTGCAGATGTAAATACAGTCCGTACTGTAAAACTGGACACAATAAATACAAACAAACATCTTCACGCGATTCTACACAACCTCCAACCAGTCAGGAAATGCAGAGGACCTTCCGTACTGAATATCAGACAGCTCCTTGTACACTCTGTGAACCACTTCCTGTGCCCTATCCATGGTTGGAATTTGGATTCTTTCTCCACCACAAAGGATGTCTGCCACAGGACTGACAACACAAGCAGTGCCGGTCCCGAATAATCCCAGCATTCTGTTCTCGCTCACGGCGTTCCTCACTTCTTGCATTGTGAGGGTTCGCTCTACCAAAGGGACATCACCCCACGAGCGAATCAACCGTATCACCGAGTCCCTAGTCACTCCGGGGAGGATTATGTCAGAGAGGGGAGGGGTCACTACTTCTTTCGTTCCTTCAGAATTGTACCAGTAAGAAAAAATATTCATGGTGCCGACTTCTGTTAATTGCTGGTCTTCTCCAAACAGCCACAGTACCTAGTTACATTCGAAGCCTTAATTAACATATACGTATATAAAATGTAAAACAACAACAACAACAACAGTTGAACCTAGATAAATAACTGTGCGCGTGAGGCAAAAATATGTCGTACAATATGCCATTTTACAATGTAGACATGAGCTTCACGGACCAAAGAACGAACATTGGTCCAGGAAGACCATTTAAGACAGATATTCGGTCTAGTATAAATAGCCCGAACTGTCATGTAAAAACAAATATTTCCGAAATATCTGAAGGAACAATTCTCAAAAACCGAATATTTCGTTAGAAAACAAGCACATCGCAGTCATGGGTTTATCTAGGATTTTCCAATCCAGCACTTTTTTGGAGGTGATAAAAGTTATCTGGCACCCAAACAATGGTTTATCTCGTAATTCCAGGGGTGATAGCAACCCGGGACCAAAATCGAATCACACTGCAAGCACCTTGGCTCCTCGTACGATAACAGGCTGGCACCTATAAGTGCCGACAGAGCACCTAGATAAACCCCTGATCGCAGTATATCACTAGTTTCTTTGGAAAGCTAAACCATGTACTCCAGTACTATCAAGCAGGAGTTCTCCTCTACGCAGTTCTACGTACTTGTCAAGAGTCCGTGCTATTACTTGCAATTACCTGTACACATCCGTGCTTGGCAGCCTCCACCTGTCTGGCGACGGTAGGCGCGTAGTTCGCTCCTAGCTTACAATTGCCAGAGCCACCCGGCCAGGCTCTGACCGCAATCTCGTCAGCGTAGAGGCTGACAGCCCGGAAGCTCCCTCCTCCGTAGTAAGACCCCACGGGACAGAGGATGGCGAACAGGACCGCTTGCTCGGGGACATTCACACCAAGACTGGGGTCTACTCCTATCAGCGTCGGACGGATGTAGATAGAACACTCCTTTTTGTCTGGAGCCCAATCTCTGTCTACGTTCAGCAGAGCCTAGAAATTAGATTTTGAATATATGATTCATTCATACCTTTGGAAATATGCAATTGTATCAGCAGACCTTGAGGCACTCTTTCAACTCAGTCTTATCAAACTCGGGCAGAGAAGTCCGGATGGCGGACCGATGGAATCGTTCCATGTTCTTCATGGGACGGAACATTCTGAGTTTCTTATCGTCTCCCAGATAGGCCTTCATCCCTTCAAATACCTCAGGAGCATAGTGGAATACCTTGGCTGCGGGATCTAATGTAAAAGGTTGATACGGTACAATTCTGGGATTCCTCCACCCGTTCTTCTTGCTCCAATCGGCAAGAAACATGTGATCTGTTGTAATGGTGCCGAATGCCAATGGGTTGTCAGGGGCTGGTCTCTGCTTTGGAGTATTCGTGTGCTGAGTGGTAACCTTTTCTCCTGCGAAGCTGATAGAACGAACCGTGTTGAGCAGAGGTAGATGTGTGGGCCTAGCAAGGGAGAATTGGAGCAGTGAGAAGGGGAGTCTAGAGTTCATGCTTGCAGTAAGACGAATTGAGCAGGTGGCAGGAGTAGTTGAAAGTTATACAGATATGATCTTGGATTTAGAGTCTGCTAGGATGTTGAAGGTATAAATAGTCCTACACAGATGCATAGAAGACAACTGAATGAATGGAATAAAAATTGCTCTACAAGTTTGCTCTACATATCACGTATTACTTCGGTCAGTGTATCGAGTCATGTGACAAAGACGCTATGACAAGATTAGATACTGTATTGCTATAAATACACAACACATGTGGTGGCAGAAACGCTTACGTCATACATGATGAATACGCAATAATTACGAATCCATATTTATCAAACTCATTCAAGATAATAACTCTGTACGTTTGTGTCGCAAGAGAAAATAAGAAAATAAGATTATCTATTAAAATATACAAGTATTAATTCAGATAGATTATCACGGGATTCAGATATAAACCTTATTCATGAATCAACTCCCAATATTTCAATTAATTAACACAGACATACTAATTTATATTAATATGTGCTCGTTCCTCACCAAATGTCATTCTCTGTATGCACTTCTTTGAATATCTTGTATGCTGCTGCAATGAGAAGTTCCTAGTTCCAATGTAATTCACAGCGCTTGCTTCTAATCTGGAATTAACTACATTTGAATGTTGTTTTGAGATCTTCCACAGGGGTGAACTTGAATAGAATGTGATTAGTTCACAAGTTGAGTAGTCCCGATGTCTTACGATAGTCATGTCTCACGTGCCAAGTCACTTAATGGAGCTGCCCTATCAGTCTGCCGACAGACATTTTTTATTTCTAACATGCAAACATGCCAACTTGAGCCGTGATAAAAGCGGGACGCAGCGTTGAATTTTGCGAGACTTGGGGGACAAAATGGAAAAATATTATATATAGAATAAAAAAAAAGCGGGACACTCAGAAAAATTAGCTGAATTGAAGAGTGAAAAAAGCGGGACACCCGCCAAAAACGGGGCAGTTGGCATGTATGAACATGGCTATTTCTTATACATTAAAATGCTAGGATTTGTTTATTTGTCCGAATTGATTTATAAATATGGTATCAAAGTCCCAATATCCGTTTTAAAAATTTAGAAATTAGTCATCATATTATTGCACAATATGTTATATTTGTGACAAATTTGATGAAATTTCAGAGCGGTTTAAGGACATTTCCAAGTGCTTTTATTATAAATTTTTTGGCATAGGACTGAGCTATGAAGGGGTTGATGCGAAAAATTTGGAATTATTTCATGGAATGTTGCTGCATTCTAGTGTTGCTATGGAAACGTATTTTGGTCAGTTGGGGTCATATCTAGAAAACCGCAATAACTAAACATTCAAATTTAACTCCATATGTAGACAATATACTACTTATTAAGTGATATTATTATACTAATTTATATGTCGCACCAAAAGGTTCACTACTTCCTTCTAAGTATCACTTCAAAACACATAAATAATGATAGGGGAGGACAGGAAAATGTTCACAATCTCACTCATGAGCAGTTAGCGAATCGTGAAGTGATCATCATTGGTCTCGTGAATGAACCACATCATGATGGATACAATGAAGCAAAGGATCCAACGAAATTTCAAAGCAAAAAGATAGGACGTGGCCCTTTAAAAGCCGACTATATCCAGTCACACGAGCCTGTCATGTGTGCGTACAAGCTAGTGATTGCTGAGTTCAAGTTGTGGGGCCAAACTATAGTGGAGAACTTTATCGGGAATATTGAAAGGAAGCTGTTCACGCGTTTGCACAGACAGATGTTCGTCTGGATGGATTAATGGATCGACAAGACGATGGAACATGCGTCATCTCGAGGAGGAAACGAGAGTAAAGTTGGTTGAGCAGAGAGCTACTGCAGGGATACGTGGTGCAGTGGAGCATATGCTGTTGTGTAGTTTATACATAGAGTTAGTACTTACATAGTAGGCGTAACATATAGTGAACGCCTTGAGTTTGGTTTGTACTCATTGTTAGTTTCGCATTACAGTAGATTGCTTAGTTCTTGTGTGCTAATTAGTCGTTATCAATTATACACATGAGTAAGTTCTGTCTTGCATATTGAAACTACGGTATTTTAACAGGTCCGTATCTACCGGTACAGTTTGTACTGTTTCAACCGAATCCAAATCCAAGTTTATATTCTGAC
The DNA here is from genome assembly GCA_963281255.1 of Aphrocallistes beatrix. Classification (NCBI taxonomy): domain Eukaryota; kingdom Metazoa; phylum Porifera; class Hexactinellida; order Sceptrulophora; family Aphrocallistidae; genus Aphrocallistes; species Aphrocallistes beatrix. The sequence continues at coordinate 3,401,449 of OY725496.1, forward strand.
TTGTTTGCTTTAAAATTAAGCTTTATTTAATGACTGACTGGAATTGCAACATTTTTGAGTGAAGTCAACTAAGAATTTGCTTTAAACCATCTTAAGAGGCTAGCTACGATTTCCAAAACGGGACTTCTATCAGAGACCGTGTTTTTACTCCTAAAAATGATCCTTACAAAAATTCAATTGGTCCCATAACTAAGTCGCTTCGATTAGTATCTCATATATGCTTCTAACATACCGATTTTTTTCTTTTATCTCAAAGTGCCTAATATTTCCATCAGATTGCCTCACTATACATACTACTTGGAATGCTTTCACTAGGATACTTCAAATCTATACATCATGTGTAGAAAAAGATATTTGGTATCGTGCATCCATTACAAATAGTCCCGTTGAGCCTATATAACGTTTGGATTTTTTGAAATACTGACTGAGTGGTGAATTTTGTCGATAATTTTCAGTCTTTATTCTACAAGTATATACTATTCTAACAGTATATTTCAAATTTGTTCGTATTATATGTACATTGCTTTCTGGATATTATACATTTCTGATGCCTGTTGACTACATACAAGTGTTAAATACCATTCAGTTTCATTAACTAATAATGCTACATTATATAAAATAGAGAATGTTAGATTCTGAAAGTGTACTTTAGAATATCACATTTCGAACCTCTCTGATTAATATTTGTTTGATTTTGATACAATACAAATACACATATAAAAATATTTTCTATTTTGTTAAGGAATCACGTCTGTAATATGTAAATATTCATATAAAAATATAAAAAAGTACAGCAACATTTTAACATCGGATATTAAAAATAACGATAAGGAGACGCTCTGTTGAAATATTTTCTCCGAAAAATATTGTGATAGGAATAGTAAGACGCATAAGGAGAAGCGTAAGATTGTTGGGAATAATAGTGCTTGTAAACGTTTGAGTATTTGGAAGGTTTGCCATCAGGTAAATGCTGAGTATAGTAACTTGAGAGCAGAGAATAAGAAGAATCGAAAGGCAGGTTGGAGGGTCGATAACTTGAAGGCGAGTATAGGAGGATGTTGGGACGGTAGCGTGGTTGAGCGTAAGACTGAATCGTGTAGACGGACGTGTACTTCGGCCGCTCGAAAATGAATCTCCTGCATTTGTAATTAATGTACGATTCAACCAGGAAGGGAAACAGTAAAAACAGCAGGAACAAGCTCAGTTGCATTTGTTACTTTTGGTGGAATATAAATTAAAATAATTAATTACGATTAAATACATTGATCACTCATCGTCTAGGTAATTTAAATTATTCCCAGCATATTTGCCGTTCACGATCCAAACTTGCTATCATTACATATTGTGTTAAGCTTAAATTAACACAATTTATTTTATAACATTACTTTTCACGGTAGTTACTGAATCCCTGCCGGGATGAAAGAGTACCAGGCTTGGAAAGTTTTGGCCAATTCCATCAAAAATTTAACATTATCCATACTCATCGCTCATTACATCAGTCATAAATCACTAGGTGTCATTTCTAGCCAGAATACATTACGTAAAAATGTAATCCTTACTATTAAAACTCGATTAATCTATATATGTAACGAATTGATTGAAGAAACTGCCAGGCGCAGAAAGTTGATTTTGGGGGTCTTTTGACTATGGCTCCGCTAAGTTCTGAGTTCAGATCAAAATGTCGACTCATCATAGAATTATGACGTCATCGTCACCTTTTTAATAATTAGAAATTTAAGTTTTTCGACTATAACTCAGCCATTTTAGGTGATAGAAGGCTGATATTTTAATAGAATGTATATATTAATATTATTCACATGTGATACAACTATCATCAAGAAATGATAACTCATCACTCTGTTATGACGTCATCATTACGCATAAAATTTTTAAAAATTGACAAATTTGGTGGTTTTTCGTGCGATATCGATAATAACAGTAGGACAGACGTATTTAGAGATGTTATCTCCCTTATATAATTAATCAATGTGACCCCAGGCGCCTCCGGCGGACACAGTATCCGCCAGCCGCGCAGCGCAAGCAAGCGAAGCGCGCTTGTTCAATTCTTAAATATTAAAATATTTGTATAAATATAGTGAGCAATCTTCTCTTTTTTAAGCATTTGTCCTACAATTCATTTTCGATATTTCTAAATTATGGGGCCAAAAAGATACCCTCGATCCCTGGCCGCCCAGGATCACTGCCTATGCTTGTATGTGTGTAGGAAACGCAAACTGAACCTAGTTAGAATAACTTTCAATGTAGAAACTTGAAATTAAAATGTCACTAGGAATCCTCTACAATGTGAAATCAATCTGACAAATATTAATTTAGGATCGAATCACTAGATACTAGTAGATGTAATGTATTTTATAAGTTAATACTCGAATTTAGTTTAGTATAAAGCAAGAACAATTAATAATATTTAATATAAAGCATGATCTGAGTAGTTGATCCATGCCAATTGCTTGAGATGCATATGAGTACTGGGATCAAACTGCAGAAGCAAACGACTCAGATAACTGTTCTCATCTTGTAGCATCAAGAACGGTGCAGAGTCTTCACAGATCCTTCCTCTCTCCAGCACCAGAATCCTGTCTGAGTCTATCACGCTCTCTATTCTGTGAGCTATGGTGAGGACAGAGCAGTGAGAGAAGTGGGATCGGATTGCCTGTTGCACCAACACGTCCGTGTGCATATCCACGTTAGCAGTGGCCTCGTCAATCAGGAGGATCGAGTTATCTCGGAGCAGAGCACGAGCGAGACAGATCAGCTGACGTTCTCCTGTCGAGAAGTTCACACCATTCTCCAGCACACACGCCTCCAGCTGACCGGGCAGCGATTCTATCTTAGCCTTGAGATGAGACTTGTCGAGGGCTGTCCACAGTTGTGCGGAGCTGTACTCCTCGAAAGGATCCAGATTGTAGCGGAGAGTGCCAGAGAATAGAAACGGGTCTTGAGGAATGATGGACAATCTCTTCCTGTGCTCATACAGATTCACACTGGCTATGTCCTTCTGATCAATGGAGATGCTCCCAGAGAACAACTCATTCAGAAGGAACAGGGAGTTGAACAGAGAAGTTTTTCCAGCTCCCGTCCGACCGATGATTCCGATCTTCTCTCCAGGTTTCACTTTCAAACACAGATTCTCCAACGAATATGGCAAATCACTCGAGTATTTGAAACGTACATTTTCGTATTCGAGCTCGCCAAAATAGGATTTAGAAACAGAATCAGGACGAGATGCAAGTGATCTCTCTTGAGGAAGGTTGCAATACTTGAGTATTCGATCAGCAGACACCATTAGAATTTCCACCTCACCACTCAACCTGATCATGTATTGGAAAGAAAGAGCCAACGAGATCAATAAGGGAATAGAAAAACTGATCAAATCATTCCATCCAAACATACATCTAGCAATTGAAGCAGAGAACGAGGCGAAAATAATCACAAAAGCCATGGACAAATCGAGTCTCTGACCAAACCACCTGTTGAAAGCCACATAGTGGTACCAGGCACACGAGTGGTCGTCCTGGAAGTAATGGTAGTCTTGTGTGGCTCTCTCCTCAATCCGAAGAGCTCGAATGGTAGTTAGGCCTTGTAGAGAGATGGAAATGTGAGAGTAGAGAGGACTACGGGCGATACTCTCTAGTCGCTTCACCTGTGTCAGAGATTTGAGGAAGAAGAATCTCAGCAGCAGAGTGAAGACTAACAATAAGAATATAGGGATCAGTAGGAATACTTGAGCAGCACACGCAGCAATGACAACAGCTATAATGTAAGATGAGAATTGCCAAAAGTCGTAGAAGATGAACGGCAATTGCTCATCTAAGAATCCGACGTCTTTAGAGAATCGGTTGAGGATGCGACCACTGGGATTAGTGTCAAAGAAACGCATGGGAGTGTGTACGAGTCTGTTCAGCATTCTGTTGTGAAGACGTCGACTGGCTTGCAGCACCAAGTAGTAGAAGTTGAACCCGAGTAGAAATACGAAAACAGACCCTAGAAACGTGAAGAGAGCCGCCAATCCTAGCCCACCCACGTACTGTCCGTCGAAATACCAAGGACAGGATTGCGTTGCGGTGAGGGAGCTGGAATTGGTGAAGGGCTGGAAGAGACAATCAGAGATGGATTGCATCCACCAGTATGACAGGAGGAGACAGCCGTTACTCAACACAGTTAGAACTAACATGGAGACAGTTGCCAGCAGTCCTCCTGCCAGAAAGTAGCGGAGGTATGTGACAATGCTAGATGAATGCTGTTGACTCTCTTCCGTGGTTAGAGAGACAGACAAGGGTTGAGGGTTCTCGTCAATCTCCACATCTCGAATCGATACTTCCTCACAATCTCCAGATTTTAACAAATCAGTCTTCGTTTCGATTGTTTCGTGTGACAGAGGTCTTTTCCTGTCGTTCTTATCTTTAAGCCCACGCAAGAACTCTCTACAGAACTCGTCATGCTCTACCACATCCTGGTACCTCCCACTGGTTACAATCTCTCCCTCCCTCATCACTACTACAACGTCTGCCTTTTCCACATAGTGAATCTGATGAGTCACTAAAATCACCAGTTTCCCTTTCAGAAATGTGCTGATGCACTCCTCGAATATTGTTCTCCCAACCCTCATATCCACAGCACTGAGAGGATCGTCGAGGAGATAGGTGTCGCTCTGCTGGTAGACAGCACGAGCTAGTGACACTCTGGCCTTCTGTCCCCTGCTCAGTGTCACACCTCGCTCTCCTATCAGCGTCATGTCAGCTGATTCCAACGATTCGATGTCCTCCTTCAGACCACACGCACTTATCACCTGACGATAACGTTCACGGTGGAGAGGTGAACCGAATAGAATGTTGTCCTTAACGGTCCCAGAGAATATCCATGGTTCCTGTGCAGCATAAGACATCACCCCTGAAACCGTGATCTCCCCGGATAGACCGGGCAGCTCGTTTATTAGACTCAGCAGCAGGCTGGACTTACCGGAGCCGAGAGGTCCGGCGATGGCGACTAGTTGGGCGCGGTCGAAAGATAGGTTGATGGATTTCAGAAGTAACTGATCGCGATCTGCCTCTGTGGTTCCTTTCCAAGAAGCAGAAAAGTTGTGAAACCGAATCGAGGGACAGCTATCTTCTACCGCTGACTTCTTCCTTATGCAATGACTGATATTCTCAGGTAATTCTAGGATGCGCTGGATTCGATTCAGAGCTATCACACACTCTCTACTCGTGGATACAGCAAGTCCGAACAAGAATACGTTGTAGATACGTAGAACGTTGAACACAAGGAACAGTAGAGCAAGATCTGATGGTTGAATGGAGATGTTAACCGCTAGACTCACTGAATAGACGATAAAGATAGAAATGAATATGCTTGTGTTGAAAAAGGAGAAGTTGCTACTCTGACAAAACCCAGCCAGACTCATATATTTAACTTCTCTACGCCGTATGCTGCTGATGTACTTCACAAATGGAGCCTCCCAAACGTAGAATTTTATCACACGCATGCCTCGAATTATCTGGTCCATAAGTTTGATGCGGTTGTCTCCAGTAATCGACTGGAGATGTCTGAAATAGCCGAATAAGAATCCAAGCATTATTTGAATGGGGTTGTGCAATAGAATGTATAACACTCCGATTAAGCCAATTGGACCAATGTAGATTGAGATCGTGATGATACAAATTATAGCGACTATAGGTGCAATCCATAAGTAATTGAAATAAACCATTGTCAAGTCGAATTTATAAACATCATTCGAAACAAGATTGATAATATGTCCGATTGTAATCTTGTGTAGCACAGATTGTTGTACGCGAAGCACCTTCTTGTAAATGGCCGTGATGCATATAGTACGGAGTTGAATGCCTAGGCAGAAGAGAATATATATTCCGATACTGTGGATAAGTGGTATAAGGACAGCACAAATGGATATGGCAGACGCGTAGCCAAGACTGGCACCTAATTCAGCTCCAGTAATATTTGTTGTGTTGCCAGTACAGAGAGAGGACAAGGTATAAACAAGGATGGCTTGAGTTAACAAGACTATTGGCTCCAGTATAAGTAGTATAGTGCAGCAGAATAAGAAACTTGTTTTCAGGGTTTTAGCTATGGCAATTTTAAGGTCAGGTTTTCCATCTTTTTGTAGTTCTACTTGCCAATATTTGTCAAATATGTGGAACAGTTCTCTAGAGCACTGCTCCCTAGGACAGGTGTGCAAGTCTTTCTTACTCAGTTTCCTCCTTATCCCATTGTAGAACAGTCTGTCCAGCCAAGAGAAAAATATCTGAGACAAAATGGAACCTCTGTAATCCGTGTTGTTCTGATAGAAATACATTTTGATTTTCTAAATGATAATTGATAATCAAAAATTCAAATATAGTACTTACACATCGATACGATTACTAGTATAACTAAGTTATTACGATACCTATCAAATTCCAATAATAGTCCGGTTGCTTGGAAATGAAGTTGAAATTTGATGGTTTGTTCTAAAACCCCACCGAGCATCCTTTGGAAGCTTTTTTAAACCTAAAATGCCCACTAGGCTCAAAAATAAAATTTCGAAACTCAAATCGTTGGTGGTAGCATAACTCAAAAAATATTCATTATATCAAAAAATATCTTGGCTCAAAAAGACACCACGTGTGCGAAAGTGACTGGTGAAAAAATTCCCTTTACGATAGTAATGGCGCTTCAAATTCAAAAAAAAGTCTAGTTTTGAGGTAACTTTTGGCTTAGGCATAAGCATTTTTTCAAATTTCGAAACCAGTCATTTTGTACAAGAGATAGTGGTGCGTCTTTTTGAGCCGAGATATGTTTTGATATAATGATTATCTTTCTTTGTTGTTATGCTGCCACCAACGATTTGAGGAAATTTTGTCAAAATTTTAATTCAAAGTTATTCAGTCAAGAGCATGATCTTAGGTCGAGAGCATGCTCTTCGGTCAAGATCATGATCTTAGGTCGAGAGCACGTTCTTCGGTCAAGATCATGATCTTAGGTCGAGAGCATGATCTTCGGTAGAGAGCATGCTCTTCAGTCGAGAGCATGCTCTTCGGTCAAGATCATGATCTTAGGTCGAGAGCATGCTCTTCAGTCGAGAGCATGATCTTCGGTCGAGAGCATGCTCTTCAGTCAAGAGCATGATCTTAGGTCGAGAGCATGCTCTTCGGTCAAGAGCATGATCTTAGGTCGAGGTCGAGAGCATGTTCTTCAGTCAAGAGCATGATCTTAGGTCGAGAGCATGCTCTTCGGTCAAGATCATGATCTTCGGTAGAGAGCATGCTCTTCAGTCGAGAGCATGCTCTTCAGTCGAGAGCATGCTCTTCGGTCAAGATCATGATCTTAGGTCGAGAGCATGCTCTTCAGTCGAGAGCATGCTCTTCAGTCGAGAGCATGCTCTTCGGTCAAGATCATGATCTTAGGTCGAGAGCATGCTCTTCAGTCGAGAGCATGCTCTTCGGTCAAGATCATGATCTTCGGTAGAGAGCATGCTCTTCAGTCGAGAGCATGCTCTTCGGTCAAGATCATGATCTTAGGTCGAGAGCATGCTCTTCAGTCGAGAGCATGATCTTCGGTCGAGAGCATGCTCTTCAGTCAAGAGCATGATCTTAGGTCGAGAGCATGCTCTTCGGTCAAGAGCATGATCTTAGGTCGAGGTCGAGAGCATGTTCTTCAGTCAAGAGCATGATCTTAGGTCGAGAGCATGCTCTTCGGTCAAGATCATGATCTTAGGTCGAGAGCATGATCTTCGATAGAGAGCATGCTCTTCAGTCGAGAGCATGCTCTTCGGTCAAGATCATGATCTTAGGTCGAGAGCATGATCTTCGGTAGAGAGCATGCTCTTCAGTCGAGAGCATGATCTTAGGTCGAGAGCATGCTCTTCGGTCAAGAGCATGATCTTAGGTCGAGAGCATGCTCTTCAGTCGAGAGCATGATCTTCGGTCGAGAGCATGCTCTTCAGTCGAAAGCATGATCTTAGGTCGAGAGCATGCTCTTCGGTCAAGAGCATGATCTTAGGTCGAGAGCATGCTCTTCGGTCAAGAGCATGATCTTGAGCGTCACATGAGTGACTACTCCAATGCCTAATCCCAACCAGAATCCAGAAGCATACCACTTCAGCACGAAAGCGAATATGAAGGCCAGTGGGAGAGACACGAACCCGTAGGTGATGATGTTGATCAGAGCGCCAAACTTCTGTTTGCCACAGCCTTTGATTATTCCACCTGAAACACTCTGATATCCATCAATTAATTGGAATACGGAGACTATGATTACTGGCCATATCGAGCCAGCTAGAATGCATAGGTCGTTAGTGTAGAGTAAAGAAAGCCAGTGTCTGGAAAAGAACACAACCAAGAACTGAGTAATTCCAATAAAAAATATTGTACAAAAGCTGAGGTAGGAACCTGTCTTGCTCTGTTCGGTTCGTTATGACCTAGAAGATTCCCGACACGGACAGTGGCTGCGATCATGTAACCGAGTGGAATTGAGTAGATTAAACCTGTAATGTTCATTAGAACCGAGTAAATGCCAATTTCAATTTTAGGATAAGGAGCAATCGCACCAACGGTGAAATAACCTAATTCAAAGGCCCACCACTCAAAACATAGCATTAGCATCCCTGGAATTCCATACTTGAAGTATTGGTACCAGTCGGAGAGTGCATCTAGCCGCCAGTGCCCCCATGTCTGCTGATAGAGATGCGAGAACCGAATATACATAATGTACCCAGCTGCGACAGCATACTGCGAAGCTGTGAAGGCTATCGCACAGCCGCTTAAACCCAGCTCTAGGTGGATGACAAGGACGTACTATCCAATCCCATTTACCAATATACCAAAAGATGTACAGATGATCTGTGGCAGGATCAGGTTACGAGATTGGAAAAGTTTTAGAGTGACGTAAGACAGTTGAACCGCGGGGAGATATATAGACAAGTAGGAGATAAACTGCCCAGCAACTTTGGCTACATCCGGATCTTGATGAAAGATAAGGAGTATCGTTTCTAAGTTGAGCCATAAAGCTGCGAGTGGGAAACATAGAAGCGCATGGATGAATAAAGCTTTCTGATAATAGAGGCCGCACTGGCGGAACTGCTTCGCCCCATAGGCTTGAGAGCAGAGTTGCTAATGCAGAACTTAAGCCAATGGAAACAGCACCTCCGGTTATATGAGTAAAAGACAAAGCGATGCTGCTACCATCCAAGAATTTTTCATCCGAGCTAATATGTCCAGCAAATACCAAACATATAAACTTGTTCAAACTTGCTAATATATAGGCTAGTGAGTTCGGGAGGGCTAGTTTGTTCAAAATGAAAAGTTCCTTGATAATCCAAAAAGAAAATATATTGTGTAACCTGACAATCCGGAAATTTCGCTATCTTGTTTAATAAACATAATATCAGACAATTAATTAACAACATGAAAGCCTAAATAATATAGTACATGTATACGTACTTGAAGTTTCGTGTCATTCAAGAACTATTCGTTCGTGATACTATTTAACACATTTTGACAGAAATTAATTCAGGAATGTATTACACAAGTGAAGGATGACTGATCAAATAATCAGTGAGTAATTTATTCGCCTGTGTCCTTCTAGAAGGCGAAAGGCTGAGTTCAGTGTCATTATTCGGAGTGTTGGGCATAGAGAGAATGTGAGGTAGCTCCTCGAATTGTTTTGCTGAGTTTTTTTTAGTTATGAAAATTTGGCATATATATTTAAACTCGTGTATAGAATCACCAATTGACATCCACAGGCCAATTTTCACAATTCTACCACTGCTCTTCACAATCAATTTGAACAAACAAACAAACAAAACCCTATCGTTTCATCAGTAATTATAAAATACAAAGGATAAGTTCAAAAAACACAAAATTGCGATACTAACTACAGTTACAAAATCATTCGAAAGAACAGCAGGTAATTATTAAAATTTCGACTGGAATGAAGAAATTGTGTGTAACGCTTCAATGGTAAATAATAATATTAATATAAAGCATGATCTGAGTAGTTGATCCATGCCAATTGCTTGAGATGCTTATAAGTACTGGGATCAAACTGCAGAAGCAAACGACTCAGATAACTGTTCTCATCTTGTAGCATCAAGAACTGTGCAGAGTCTTCACAGATCCTTCCTCTCTCCAGCACCAGAATCCTGTCTGAGTCTATCACGGTCTCTATTCTGTGAGCTATGGTGAGGACAGAGCAGTGAGAGAAGTGGGATCGGATTGCCTGTTGCACCAACACGTCCGTGTGCATATCCACGTTAGCAGTGGCCTCGTCAATCAGGAGGATCGAGTTATCTCGGAGCAGAGCACGAGCGAGACAGATCAGCTGACGTTCTCCTGCCGAGAAGTTCACACCATTCTCCAGCACACACGCCTCCAGCTGACCGGGCAGCGATTCTATCTTAGCCTTGAGATGAGACTTGTCGAGGGCTGTCCACAGTTGTGCGGAGCTGTACTCCTCGAAAGGATCCAGATTGTAGCGGAGAGTGCCAGAGAATAGAAACGGGTCTTGAGGAATGATGGACAATCTCTTCCTGTGCTCATACAGATTCACACTGGCTATGTCCTTCTGATCAATGGAGATGCTCCCAGAGAACAACTCATTCAGAAGGAACAGGGAGTTGAACAGAGAAGTTTTTCCAGCTCCCGTCCGACCGATGATTCCGATCTTCTCTCCAGGTTTCACTTTCAAACACAGATTCTCCAACGAATATGGCGAATCACTCGAGTATTTGAAACGTACATTTTCGTATTCGAGCTCGCCAAAATAGGATTTAGAAACAGAATCAGGACGAGATGCAAGTGATCTCTCTTGAGGAAGGTTGCAATACTTGAGTATTCGATCAGTAGACACCATTAGAATTTCCACCTCACCACTCAATCTTATTGAATTTAGAAAGGTGAGAGCGAGATCAATATCGAAATAAAAGAGAGCTGAAGGTTCAATGGGGATGTTAAGCGACAAACAATGAAAAGAGGAATGAATATACTTGTGTTGTAAAATGAGAAGTTGCTAATGTGACAAAATCCAGCAAACTGATGTTTTGCTGGGTTACTTCACCTTTCTACGCCTTATGCTGCCGATGTACTTACAAATTGAGCCTCCCAAACGTAGAATTTTATAACAAATCATGCCTCGAATTATCTGATCCATAAGTTTGATACGTTTGTCTTCAGTAATCGACTGAGATGTCTGAAATAGCGGAATAAGACCTTAGCACTGTTGCGTGATTGAGATCGTAATATTTTGAGATATCGTAGCATTCTGAAATTTTGTTTGGCTTACTCAAATTGCCTTGTGGTTCAATCTATTTCATCGTGGCACAAAATTGTGGCACATGACAAAATTTGACGGCACGCGACACAATTTAGTGGCACGCGACATAATTTACTATGTTAGAACCCCATATGGACCATGATTATATTTTAATTTATGGTCCATATGGGGTTCTACCATAGTAAATTGTGTCGCGTGCCATCAAATTTTGTCATATGCCAATTTGGTGCCACGATGAAACCGATTGAAAATCTCAGAATGCTACGATATCTCGAAATATTACGATCTCAAGATATCACGGTACTAAATCATCCATGGTTACTTAATATGTACTAGGATCCCAAGATATCAACAGTTCTACTTGCCAATATTTGTCAAATATGTGGAACAATTCTCTAGAGCACTGCTCCCTAGGACAGGTGTGCAAGTCTTTCTTACTCAGTTCCTCCTTATCCCATTGTAGAACAGTCTGTCCAGCCAAGAGAAAAATATCTGAGACAAAATGGAGCCTCTATCTAGTCTGTTCTGATTATTATTCGTTCTAGATTAAATGGAAATTCATCCGATAATATATCTAAATATTCTCGAATACAGCTAATAGTTCCCTTGCAGCAATGTGATTCCCAACCCCATCCCGCTTATTACGAATCTTTTAGGAGTTGCTAAGGACGACTAAACTAAAGTTTTATGACTATAATCACTATATACACGTTGTACTCAACTCACCCACAAGTTCTATCAAATACTACAGCGAGCTTTTGACCGAAGCTGCAGGTTAATCCAGGCACGGAATCAATAGCTGTTAATAATAGAATTGAAAGAGGATGCGTGTCAGCACTAGCAGGAGTTATACTAGCTGAAGGTAGAGTTAAGCAGCTGCAGGAACTGCGAGGCGATCAGCTGTGTGTCTGACACAGGGTGTAGCTTGCAGTAGGACAGGAACTGTCTGCGCACCTGTCTCAGCTCAGGGAGTGAGACGGACCGGCAGAATGTCACAGCCTCGGAACTCGGATTGAGTCGGAAATTGTTGAGCACCACGCCCCCTGTCTGGGCCTTCATGAGGTCGGCCACCAGTCCAGACGTCACCTGCTCCAGGTCTAGAAGGAGGGAGGGCGCGGACAGGGGGAGATTCTGAGTGGACTGGTTAGGTTTAGGAGCTGCACCGAATAGCAGCAGCTGAGTTATTTCTTCGAACGGCGGAGATTGATCCGGGTCTACTCTGAAGAGAGGACGGTCCCACCGGTTAGCGTCATTGGGGGACTCGAACCTCATACTGACCTCCCGTAGAGTGTCCTCCTGGTACTTGAACTCCTCTCTCCGCTCATTCCACTTCAGGGTGAGCTCCAGTGGCGTGGCGCAAAGCAGCAGGCACGAAGTAGTGCGAGTCTGCTTGCTGATGCAGTACAGCTCGTATCTGAACCCCTTCACATAGCAGGGACTGTCTACAATCACCAGAGCGTCAGGTGTCAGCAGACGCTCCACTTCTCCACGGATGGAGGCTCTCATCTCTTTCTCGCGCGCACTGCTTTCGAACCAGCACTCCCTGGGCAGTCCCAGGCCCTCCTCCCCCACCACCTGCACCCGGTAGCCGGGGCGGGAGGAGGAGAGGAAGGATAGCAGCTCCTGGACACGAGAGCTCTTTCCAGAGCAGGGAAGACCGCAAACCAGCAGGAGCGGCATAATCTAACATTTTTCACTCGCGATAATAATTGTTCTCGTGGAGTTATGCTGAAAATGCACTTTGAGCGCTCTAAAAGTGAGGATTTTTTAGTTTTTAGAAACCAAGTTGAAATACATGATTTCATAAAGTTTCCCTACTAACTGTTTGATATATTAATTTGGCGACATACCTAATTTACGGAATGGAACGGAACGGAACCATTCCGCGATATCTGAGCACACTCATTTTCGTTATGAGTCATTTGTACCAAATTAATTGGTTTCAACAACTCATTTTCATATGACGGTTATAAACTCATTTAGTTGATTTTGCCAACTCAAAATGAGAGGTATTGAAAAGTCGAGAGAGCATGCTCGTTAAGTCCAGAGAGCATGCTCATTATGTCGAGAGAGCATGCTCCTTACATTTATACCTTCTTTATATTCAAAAAAGGTACAAGTATTTACTGATTTGAATCTACTACATGCGTCCTAGATACTGTACTTCCCGTACGGAGTATCACCTATAAAAATCCTGATGTAAAATTGGTTTAAATTAGTTCGAGAAGTTTCATATTTGTAATAACTTCCTACTATTATAAGTAGGTATGATGCTGGTAACTAATGGAGGAATGGCGGAACTTTCGTCCCCTGAAATGCCCTTTTCGCACCAATTGATTTCTCAATCAAAATGCCTCATTTTCACCCTTTTTTCAAACATACTCCACTCCAAAAGCCTCACTTTCCATTCCTTACATATTAGTGCCCATTTATTTTAGTCTCTAATGAGACAAAAATTCCAAGGACGAAAGTTCTGCTTACCCCAATGGAGTATCTAACGAGCATGCTCTCTCGACCTAATGAGCATGCTCTCTCGACCTAACGAGCATGCTCTCTCGACTTAACGAGCATGCAGGGCCGTAGACAAGGGGGGGCTTGGGGGGCTTAAGCCCCCCAGTTTTTTTACCATCAGTTAGGGTTTCTTCAAGACAAACCATCATTGGTGGGGCTATCCCCTCCCAAAAAAAATTAAGTTCTCCCCTGGCTTGAATTACATTTGTAATCCCTCCGCCTGATGTTGGTGAGAAATTGGATAACCAATCTCTTGATTTAATTCTATACCGGAAGTTTTCTCGTCCTCCATAATAGAAACATCCGGAAGTTGAGATTTCTTAAGCCAGGTGAGTATTGACATTGTGCACGAATTATAGAGCTTGTGTCAAAACCAAAAACTTAGAAGTATGTATATATGTATTCGATTTAGATATAAAAACAAACACAATTGAATAATTAAAATGTAGTAATTTTTAAAAGGTTAATGTCCAGGATAGTCAAAAAAATCGACAATTAAAATATTAAATAAATAAAATGGCAAATATAAATATAACTTCCACATCGATTTTTAAAGCCCCCCCACTTTCCAAAAGTTGTCTACGGCCCTGGCATGCTCTCTCGACTTAACGAGCATGCTCTCTCGACCTAACGAGCATGCTCTCTCGACCTAACGAGCATGCTCTCTCGACCTAACGAGCATGCTCTCTCGACCTAACGAGCATGCTCTCTCGACTTTTTATTATAAGCAAAATGAGCCTGACTGACTACTTAGATTTGGCGGAACAGATCGGGAAAATGGTTTGGTTTGGGTCCGGCCCCATAAGCTTTCAATTAGATATGCACAAGCTAGGCGGTGAGCACTTCGCGCCCCGAGGAGTGTGACTTTTGGAAAAAAGTTTAGAGTGCACCATGGCCTACTTAATACACGGCCGTGTATGTCACCGAGAGGGCATGAAAAATAGAAGACCAGTTTCAAAACAGTCAAAATTTGTCAAAAAATCGATATGTCATCATGTGATTGCGCAATAGGCTCTTTTTAGAGCGAAAAATGCTGTTGTTCTAGCACATTTAAAACGTCGTTATCTGCATTTCTAATGCTTGATTTTTTCATGGAATAACAATAGGAAGGCCTTGATCCAAAAAATCTGAAAATATTAATTGGAATGTCTATGCATTCCTCATTTGCTATGGAAACAAACAAAAAAAATTGAATGTTTAAGCATAACTCAAAAAGTATAGATCCTAGACTCTAAGAAATTATACTATTCTATTAATTATACTACTGCCCAGACAAAACATCCAAAAAGTATTCTGAAAAATTTGTACTGCTTCAAAACCCAACATGTGACTCACGGGTGGGTCACGTTACATTCAACCCTTCTTGTGACCCACGGGTGGGTCACGAATTATAAATAGTGAATAACTTGTAGCAGGTGTGAGTAGTAGTATTTTTTTGAAGTGGCAAGTGGATAATTTTGATGATTTTGGCAAAGAATGAAAATAAAAAATTTGATACTTGCGTAACAAATTGAGTATAAATATGACTCAAATCATAGAAAAATAGAAAATGTGTTAATAAATGTGCTAGAACAACAGCATTTTTCGCTCTAAAAAGAGCCTATTCCGCAATCACATGATGACATATCGAATTTTTGACAGCTGAATTAGATACTCTGATATGATGTTTGTATATGGTAATAATACATTTCAAATATCTATCTTAAGCGGTTTTTGATTTATCGGTCTAATTAAATTTTGACTGTGTTAAAACTGGCCTTCTATTTATCAGGCCTTCTCGGTGACATACACGGCCGTGTATTAAGTAGGCCATGAGTGCACAGAATCAGGACCAATCTGGGTGGGTATATAAAGGAAAATCTAAGGGGTAATGTCAACTTTGGGTGCGAATGAAAACTTGACGCACTCTAGGGTTCGCGGATTTGCGAGGGTTGGATGATGTCTTGAGAACAACCTGCATAATCCTACATCAGGGTAATCCAGAGTATTCTATTACTCGACACTATTCTTTATCTGATCCCGTTCCGTAATTTAGGCATTTTTAAAATTTCCCGGAATGGTTCCGTTCCGTAAATTAGGTATGTCCCCCAAATAGTATAACAAATGATAATCGAATAGAATTTCAAATAAGTTTGATTTTTAGATTTTTTTCCAATCTCCAAAATATAAGATATTAAATAATAGAGATTTAGATTTCTAAAATTAGTCACTTTTATTTTAATTAATGATAGAATTCCATAAAAGCAAGTAAGCGGATACCTTGATTTTATTTGGTGTTATGATCGATCTTGATACCCAAATGGAGAGGGCAAAAGTAGCCGCACCCAGCGGAAGATCTGTTTGACTCCCTGGAAAGCCAAAAGATGCACCAAACAAAATCTGATGCTTTTTTCAGTAGTAAATAGTATTTGGACTTGGAGCGTGTTATTTTTAGCTTTGATTCCCTTGGGACTATTCGTTACTGGTGTCCCCAAAAAGTGCCACAAAATTTAAACCCCTATATCTCCGAATGATTTTCTCCGCGAGAACAATTAGTTCAAAAAACTTCAGGAAAAAGTGAAAAATTTAATTTTTGTCCTAATACGATACCACCAACCTTATTCATTGTTATGGAATCCTCCATTTGCATTATATTCTGATATGGAGCGAGGGATTTAATAATATCATTAATACTGTCTCCGTAATTTATTCAGAATTAGATCCGAGCAACAGAATGCTGCACCATATCCGCCCTCCTCCAGAGCTGGAGAAAGGATACAAGAGGAAAGGGGGCCCGACGGTAGATCAGATCTTTTCAGACCCTCTGACTCAGCTCTCGATGAAGGTGTGGGCTCCACAGGTGCCACCTGACCACCGAGTGTACATTCCAGACCTGATAAACGACATCTACCAGCGGGAGTGTCTCAACTCTGGCTTCTCCACTCGTCGCCTCATGATCCTGGAGCTGAGTCAGTACCTGGAGAACTACCTATGGCCGCACTTCCACCCGGGCTCCAGCAAGCAGCACGTCATGTCCATAGTGGCCATGGTGAACGAGAAGTTCCGCGAGGGTCTGCAGCCGTGGATCGTGTTCGAGCAGTTCCCGGACAGGTTCCCCTGCTTCTTCCACTCGGTGCTGGAGAAGTGCCTCTCCTCAGAGAAGGAGGTCCGCATGAAGGAGCAGCTGCACATGCTCATCTTCCTCGTGCACTGCTTCAACAGTCTGGCTGTGGACCTGGTCCGCGAGCAGGTGTGGCAGCTGGTCTCCTTCTCCTCCTGGACCAACCTCCTCCCCGCGCGCCTAGAGAAGGAGCTGCACGCCAACCCTGGCCTCAAGCGGGCCTGGAAGAAGCTGACCAAGAGGGACGCCGCCATGGACGAGATAACCCGCCTCACCGCGGAGAAGGAGCGCAAGTTCCTCACTCGCCTCTTCCATAAGTTCCTCCGGGTGTTGTACCGGATTCCGGAGGCGGGGGACGGCGGCCGCGTGTCCCGACTGGACATCGCCTACTGCGAGCGCTTCATGGAGCTGCTGATCGACCTGGAGGCCCAGCTGCCGACCCGCCGCTACTTCAACACTCTCCTTGACGACAGCCATCTGATCGTGCTATGCAGCCTGGCGCCGCTGGTCTCGCGCCCCGAGGGGAACCTCTTCTCCCAGCTGCTCGAGATCCTCAAGTTCTACGCGGGGTTCGAGATCAACGACCAGACCGGCATGCCCCTGACCATCCACGGCGTGACCAGCATCCACTACGGCAAGATCGCCTCTCTGCAGCGCGCCGCCTTCAAGAACTACTCTGACTTGAGAATGTTCGCACTCAGCAACATCTCACGCATCGACACAAGGGAAAGTCTCAAGAAGCACTTCACACCTCTCCCCTACGAGACGCTGCACAACATCGCCTCTTACCTGTGCCTGGTGCCCCCGTACGCCCCCGACGTGGAGAAGTTCTCCAAGGTCTTCCTCATCGAGCTCATCGTGTCGCACCACGAGCGTCGGAAGTCGCAGCTGGACGTGCTGAACCAGACCCCTCTCTACCCCACCGAGGAGATCCTCTGGAACGAGAACGTGGTCCCCTCAGCCTACTACTCGGGGGAGAGCTGCCTCGCCCTGCCCAAGCTGAACCTCCAGTTCCTGACCCTGCACGACTACCTGCTCCGCAACCTGCAGCTGTTCCAGCTGGAGTCCACCTACGAGATCCGCCTGGACATCGAGGACGCCCTCTCGCGCATGAAGCCGCGCATCACGCCGCAGGGAGAGGCCATCTTCCTGGGCTGGGCGCGCATGGCCCAGAAGGTGCAGGCCTTCTCTGTCAATGAGGTCGGCCGGACCAACGTGGGCGAATCCTGGCCGTCTCGCGTGCGAGGCGACGTGACGGTCAGCTTGAATGTGCACCCGGACGTGCGTCTGGAGTGGGAGTCCCTGCGCAAGCACGACGTGTGCTTCCTGATGACGGTGCACCCCAGCCTGTCCGTGGTGAATGTGGACGAGCTGGCGGAGAGGCGCAGCTTCAAGGAGGAGATGGGGGTGCGGTACATCCGCGGCTGCGAGATAGAGGGCCTGCTGGATGAGGAAGGGAAGCTGATAGAGGAGGGACCGGGGGACAGCAAGCCCAGCTTCTCCACGAATGAGCGGACGTTCCGTGTGCTCCTGGACCCCAACCAGTACCAGCTCGACATGAACCAGAACCTGAAGCTGTCGCAGGAGGACGTGCACGCCTCTTTCAATGTGTTCCTACGCCGCAAGCCGAAAGAGAACAACTTCAAAGCGGTGCTGGAGACCACGCGGGAGCTGATGAACACGGAGTGCGTGGTGCCGGAATGGGTGCATAACATATTCCTGGGCTATGGGGATCCCGGAGACGCTAACTACACCAAACTGTCCCACTCCACTCACACGTTCGACTTCAACGACACCTTCCTGAACCTGGAGCACCTGATGTACTGCTTCCCTCAGTACAGGGTCAGCTGCACCATAGAGGACCCCACCCTGCAGGTCCCTCCCTTCAAGGTCACGTTTCCCAACTCCCGCAAGAGGAGACACACGGACACTGCTTCCATCTCCCAGCCAGACGACCTGAGCAACGTCATCACGGTAGAGCCTTACGTCACTGCCAACCGCGGGCCTTACCCCTACGACCAACCGAAACGTAACACCATCCCCTTCACACCCACGCAGGTGGAAGCCATCACATCCGGCATGCACCCCGGTCTCACCATGGTGGTGGGGCCACCCGGTACGGGGAAGACGGACGTGGCGGTGCAGATAATCTCGAACCTGTACCACAACTTCCCCGAGCAGCGCACCCTGATCGTGACCCACTCCAACCAGGCCCTAAACCAGCTGTTCGAGAAGATCATGCGGCTGGACATCGAGGAGCGCCACCTGCTGCGGCTGGGCCACGGAGAGGAGGAGCTGGAGACGGAGAAGGACTTCAGCCGGTTCGGGCGCGTGAACTACATCCTGCAGCTGAGACTGGACATGCTGGAGGAGGTGAGGCGACTGCAGGAGAGTCTGAATGTTCCCGGGGACGTGTCCTACACCTGCGAGACGGCCGGACACTTCTTCCTCTACCAGGTGCGCTCCAGATGGGAGCGCTACCGCACGGAGATCAAGCCCGCGGACGGGGAGCAGGGCGACGCGGCCAAGGTGAACGACTGCTTCCCCTTCCACGAGTACTTCTCCAACGCCCCGCAGCCCCTCTTCAGGGGGAGCTCCTTCCAGGAAGACCTGGCGGTAGCGGAGGGCTGCTTCACTCACATCAAGCGGCTGTTCGATCAGCTGAACGAATTCCGCGCGTTCGAGCTGCTGCGCAGTGGGATGGACCGCATCAACTACCTCCTGATCAAGACGGCCAAGGTGATCGCCATGACGTGCACGCACGCAGCCATGAAGAGACACAGCTTCGTGGAGCTGGGCTTCAAGTACGACAACGTGATCATGGAGGAGGCGGCCCAGATCCTGGAGATAGAGACCTTCATCCCACTCATGCTGCAGACCACGGAGGACAACTTCAACCGACTCAAGCGTGTCATCCTCATCGGCGACCACAACCAGCTACCCCCTGTCATCAAGAACATGGCGTTCCAGAAGTTCTCCAACATGGAGCAGTCGCTCTTCACTCGCTTCATCCGGCTGGGAGTGCCAGCCATCCACCTGGACGCTCAGGGCCGAGCCCGCCCCTCCCTGAGACAGCTGTACGGCTGGAGGTACGAGCGGCTGGGGGACCTCCCTCACATCCTGGACCACCCGGAGTACAGGTGCGCCAACCCCGGCTTCTGCTTCGAGTTCCAGGTCGTGAATGTGGAGGACTTCAACGGGCGCGGGGAGCAGGAGCCGAACCCTTACTTCTTCCAGAACCTGGGGGAGGCCGAGTTCTCCGTGGCGCTCTTCATGTACATGCGTCTCCAGGGCTACCCGCCCGACAAGATCACCATCCTCAGCACCTACAACGGGCAGAAGCACCTGATCCGGGACATCCTCAGACAGAGGTGTGCAGACAACCCGGCGTTCGGACTGCCGGAGAAGGTGACGACGGTGGACAGGTACCAGGGACAGCAGAACGACTACATCATCCTCTCCCTGGTCCGGACCAAGGCAGTCGGGCATCTGAGAGACGTGCGCAGGTTAGTCGTGGCGATGTCCCGCGCCAGGCTAGGCCTGTACCTGTTCGCGCGGGTGGGACTGTTCCAGAATTGCTTCGAACTCTCCCCTGCATTCCGCCTGCTCACCCGGCACCCCCTCGCATTGCATCTCTGTCCCATGGAGTGCTACCCCCCGGCGCGCCCCCTCTCCTGCCCTCCGCCCCCTCCCATCCTCGTGATCCGAGACATGCCACACCTCGCCTCGTTCGTCTACGACGAGTATAATCGGCGCATCAACGCGCTCACCGTGAAGCTCGGCAGAGAGAACGTGCTGCTGGAGCCGGGCACCTCCTTGCCCCCCGAGGACCTCACCGAGGAGACCGTGGAGAAGTACCAGATGCAGCTGGAGGAGGGAGAGATTCCGCCCGAGGAGCCTGAAATCAACCCGATCATTGCCGCCCGTGTGGACGACAGCCTGACAGAGACCGCGCGGAGTATCCTCGAATCCCTGAAGCAGTACCAGGAGAAGGTGAGAGACGACCTGGAAGAGCCCCCGAGTCCTGCGCCGCCCTCCCCCGCCCTCCCACCTGGCCCCTTCTCCTTCCCGCTCCTCCCTCTCTTCCAGGAGAACCCTCTCATCGGCCCGCTCAAGTTCCCGCTCCCCAACAAGGAGCCGGAGCCGATGGAAGCGAACCTGAGCGAGGACAGCCGGTCCCCTCAAGGGACGCAGGAGTGCGACGAGATCGATCTGAAGGCGAGAGAGATTATTGCGGCTATTGACAATCCCCCGCCTGCTTCTGCCGCCGAGCCCGTCATTGTTCGGATCCGAGAGCGCGTTGGCAGTGGTGCAGATGCAGAGGAGAGTGGAAATGCAAGGAAAATCGCGAGGATCTATTCCCCCGTCGAAGGGAGAGATGTGGAGGGAGACGTGCCGGGAATAGGGGACGGGCTGAGCCGGACGAGCACAGAAGAGCGGACAGGACAGGGGGTGCTAGGGGTTGAGGACAGTGTGAAGAGTTCCGTCCCCTTGATAGCAGACCAGGCGAGTGAGCGAGCAGCTCAGCTGCTGGAGAGAATGGAGGCAGAGCAGCAGGAGAGTCTCGCCCGCAGTGAGGAGCGCAGCCAGACGCTGCAGACTAGACAGGTGGCCAACCCACCGGATGACCGAGTGGAAGTGGTGCAGGAAGTGGAGGGAGGAAGTGAGATAGTGGCAGAAGAGAAAGTTAGTGTGGTAGTGGAGGATGACAGCGGTAAGAGGACACCTACCATGGATGAGAGCTCCTCTGAAGGCGAGAGTTAGCTACTGAACAGTTGAGTTGGTATGTGAAACGATGTCAGGTGAAGCGTATCAGGCAACATCGAAATGAACGGAATAAAGTCATAGATAGAAAAGGTGGATGATACAACACTAAAAGTATGAGTGTAGACTGATAATTATTATATTTATAATTACAAAGGAAGCGCACGCATTAGTTCTATTCCGTATGTAGACGTTACTTTCAAAATTGTTGTTGGTTCTACTATTCGAATGTAGATGTTGGTTTTATTCCCCTTCCGTAAGTGCTGCGATGGACAATTGTGAGAGTAGAACTAATCTCAATTTTGGAATAGAACTAATGTCTACAAATAGAAATTAGAACTAACATAAGAATAGAACTAATTATAAAGTACATACCGAGGTATACGAATCTACTTTTTCAATTTTTATATCTGAAGTCATCACAAGGGTGCACTCACCCCCCTAGCTACAAGGCAGGGTTCGAAAGTATTGTTTCGCTCTCCATCCTTATCAAATTCCTTACTGTATTGAGACATCCAAGTGCATTAACTTAGCCAACCGCACTGTTATCCGTATTGCAATCAACATTTTTCGTTGATTAATCATATCACTGAATCAGCACCGCTAAAATCTTAGATATGTACTGCAATTCTTTCTGATATTATTCTGTGCCAAGTAGGAATGTATTTAATTAATTTAGGATTGTTCTTACTTGGCCCAGACGATTTGAACCTTAGGTATTTACCATCTTACCTGCGCGAGCAAATTTTTGACAACTAATACGTATATCAATTTATATCATTTTATATAATTTGATTGAATATTTACGAATAATTAAATTTACAACTCTAGCAAAGTGAGAGTAAAGCGAAAATTATCCATTTATCATTTATGCAGGACCAACGGGACCAAGATGGTCAGCCAGGCACGGCCTACCACTTTGCTAGAGTGCAAAAGGAAAGAGATTTAGGATCAAGTTTAGGGCAATAGGATCGTGCGATCTTTTTTGTCAAAAAAATTCGATCATAATTATATTATTTGTTAGAATACATTCAATTGGAGGGAAATACACCAGAAGGACGCCCCCAGGGGACACGAAGTGTTCGCTATGCGATATATAATGCAATTAATTAGGTATTTTAAAATATGTGCTATAAATCCCCAAAACGAACGGAAACATGATCGAGATAGGGATCGGGATCCCCGTTTAGAATGGCGAAAATAATGAATTATTAAATATTCCAGGAATTAAAAGTCTGAAAGATAGAGTAAGTTAATCTAGGGCTCCGAATACACGGGAGTGGGGGTGGGAGTTGGAATAGACGAGAGCTTTGGTAAAAATGAATTATCAAATTATCCAGAATTGGAATAGAATATCCCACCACAGTGCGCGTAATCAGATGAAACATAGCTGATACAAACATCCAGTAAAAAGTTGTTGTTGGATAAATCAATTTTGAAATTTAATAAACGGGAGGGAGAGAGGATGGAAGAAAATCCATAAATTATAATAAACAAGAGGGACTGTTTATTTGGACCCTATAGTATATAGAATATACCCTTCGCAGTTTATAAGCTGCATGCATATATACGATGTCTCTAACAAATCTTGCCTGCGAATGTTACGGATATTATTAAACATTAGATAATTCATTGTTGCTCTTTCTTTATATTTTTCAACAAAGGACTGCTGCCAGCTACGTAGTTTTGTTCTAATTAATAATCTAATTTCAACTTTTGTACTTACACATCCTGTCTAATTCTGCTTTGAACAGACAGAATCCTACAGCTGCCGGTTTCCTTTCAAATCAGTGGGCGCAGGTCAAAACGGCTACAACCAAAAACGGCCACACATGCAAAATTACTTAATTCTTAATTTCACAACTGATGCGTTCCACGGGCTTTGTAATTTGAACAAG
Organism: Aphrocallistes beatrix; assembly: GCA_963281255.1. Lineage (NCBI taxonomy): Eukaryota > Metazoa > Porifera > Hexactinellida > Sceptrulophora > Aphrocallistidae > Aphrocallistes > Aphrocallistes beatrix. The sequence goes on from OY725496.1 coordinate 3,425,005, forward strand.
ATCAATCCCATATTGATAAATTACATTTATTTCCATGTTCTTGAAAATGCAATAGAATATAAATATTTTATTGCAATTTATTAACTAAGATACTATACATGTATTAGCGATATGTTTCAGTTCTTCTGGAAATGCTGCATGGTTATGACCATGTGCGCCCGTTGAGTAACAGTGCAAGACAAATCGAGACATGTTTCGTACGCTACAACGCCAATAATTAACCGTTTTCCTCCTGAGTTTTATTATGTAAGAGTCCCCAACATTCTCTATAAGCATATCTTTTCCTTTCTGTGATAATTTTGAACGGAATCTAGGGCTTTCATCGGTTTGCATGGTTTCTGAATCTAAATCAAATCCATCTAATGACACTTCTTCCACACTTTCTGGAATTGCAAGTTTTGAAACATGTTGAATTGTCTGGCGATATATGAAGGCCCGTTTTGGTGTGTGGCCTTTTGAATATCAACCACTTTAATATATGCAATTGTATTGCATTTATTTGATTCCTCTGAATCCGATGTGTTCACCACATAATTATATTCAATGCACAGGTAGCTGTGGCTAGTACCACAATATGGAGTTGATTGGTTTGATTAATTATAAATACCTAGACATATAATTAGAACATTATTTCTGTATTATTTATTAATTAGTCAACCGTGTATTTATACAGCCTAACATCGTTTCTAAATCAATTTGGTTGAAAATATTTTCAAGTCACTTTTAATTGAATATATAGTAACCAATTGTTTTGCTCGCTAATGGCAACGATACAACTAGACACCTCCCTTTCTCCTTCTTCTGAAGATAGCACCAAGTCTTTCCTCACTTCTCCCCTGCAGGCCACACTCTCCCCTGACCCTGACCCCGACCCTGTTCCTGTCCCTGTGGTGGGGAGTGCAGTCGTCTACTCCTCCACCGCTAAGGCGGACACACATATTTGGTTTTACGCGCACAAGAACGACAAATTAAACGTCCCCACCACTTCCTACCTCCCGACCTCCTCGCTCACTCAGGAGAGTCTGCCCCGACGCATCAAGTGCGCGGCCTGTCAGATCTGCATCCCCGAGCTGGCCAAGTCCCACTTCACCGTCCGCTGTAAGCCCAGCTTCCGGCCGTACACGCCCAAGGTGAGCGAGAGCGAAGTGCAGCACCACTTCGTTGAGAAGACGGTGTTCGATTCTTCATGCCACAAGTGCCGCAAGCGTCTCACCAAATCCCTGCCCGCTCATGTCTGCTCCTGGTGCCACTACCTGTACCACCGAGAGTGCCTCACCCCTGAAGTCCGGTCCGGGCCCTGCAGCATGGGGCGACATGCGAAGCTCATCCTCCCGTCCTCCTGGCTCGTCAAGATCGAGAAGCTCCCACTGGCCACCGCCACCTCCCTCCCCATCACCGGGAAGAACCGGATGATCGTCCTCTCTCCCCTCAGCCACCACTCCTCCCCTCTCCCCTTCCCCCCCGACGCCGTGGAGGAGGCGACACCTGCTCCCGCCAACTTCTCCGTCATCCCCCAGGTTCGCGGCTGCGGGGGATCGGGGACACAGCCCCTCCTGGTGTTCGTGCACCCCAAGAGCGGGGGGGGACAGGGGCTCGGAATCCTGAAGGAGTTCATGTGGCTGCTGAACCCCAGACAGGTGTTCGACCTGACCAAGGTGTCGCCGCACTACGCGCTGGAGCTCTTCAGCAGGTGTGACGTCCACGTGCTGTGCTGCGGCGGGGACGGGACTGCCGGCTGGGTGATGACGGCCATGGAGGAGCTGGAGCTGGTCCGGAAGCCGCCCATCTCCCTACTGCCCCTAGGCACTGGGAACGACCTCTCTCGAGTGAGCGGGTGGGGCGCCTCCTACCTGGACGAGTCCCTCTCCCAGGTCCTCTTCCAGATCGAAGCGGCTAGTGTGAAGGGGCTGGACAGATGGAATGTGGCAGTGTCCCCGCTCCCCTCTGCCACTGACCCTCCTGCCCACAGACTCCCTGGAGCCACGGGCAGCCTGCCGGTCAGCGTGATGAGTAACTACTTCTCAATCGGAGCGGACGCGCACGCCACGCTGGAGTTCCACCAGTTCAGAGAGCGGAACAAGGACAAGCCCCAATCCCGCCTGAAGAACAAGTTCATCTACCTGAAGACCGGCTCCCTCGATTGGGTAAAGCGCACCTACCTCACCATGTGCGAGCACATCCAGCTGGAGTGCGACGGGAGGGACTACACGGCTCTCATCCGCGAGAACAGCTACGTCGCCCTGGTCTTCCTCAACATCCCCTCCTATGGGGCGGGCACTGACCCGTGGGGGACCCCCAACCTCCGGAAGTCTCTTTTCAAGCCGCAGGACCACGGCGACGGACTGCTGGAGGTGATCGGTCTGAAGCAGTCGCAGATATCTCTGCTCTTCGTGGGTGGGCACGGAGATCGGATCACTCAGGCTAGACAGGTGAAGATCCGGACCAGCCAGACGGTCCCTGTGCAGGTGGACGGGGAGCCGTGCCTCCTCAGCCCCAGCTCCATCCTCGTCTCCTGGAAGTGCTCCGCCAAGCTGCTGGTGAACTCTAACCCCAAGAGGGAGAAGCACACGACGAAGGACGCCCCCTGTCAAGACGTGGAGGCACTCCGACTCTCCCTCAACACCGTCACTCTGCAGGACTTCCTTGAGTGTGGCGGGGAGATAGCTCAGCTGAAGGGGACTGTGTCTTGTCAAGGCTACGTGGTCTGCGCTCCCTCCGAGTCCCTCTCCTCTCTCCGTCCTCAGGTGGAGCACACCCTGCAGTCCCAGCTGCTGCTGCAGCCCCTGCACCCCCTCCCCGCCCATCAGCCCCCCGCGCACTGGAGCTTCCTCAGCATCGCCCCCGGAGACAGGCACAGCTTCATGCGGGTGCTGCCCGACCAGGAGGGGCTGATCACTGTCAAGGACATCCCGTGTGACGGGGTCTACGTCTTGAGGTTGGAGGGGGCTGGCAGTGAGAATGTCTCGCTGTTGTCGGATATCGACACAGAGGAGCTCCAGCCGGCTAATGGAGAGAATGCTGTGTCTGCAAGTTTAAAGGAGGCGCTGGTTCCAGAACAAGAGGTTATTCCCGCTTCAGATCTCTCCAATATTTCTCAGGAAGAGCTGGAAGAAAGGCTATTCAGAGCTTGTTCTAGAGGAGACTTGAGAGAAGTTCAGCTGTTGCATTCACACAAAGTTGACTTGCATTGTATGGACTCACAGAACAGGACTCCGCTCCACATCACAGCCTCCAAAGGACACAAACACCTCGCTCAGTTCCTGATAGACAACTATCCTCAGGAAGCCATCGACATCCAGGACAAACTTCTCAGTGAATCCGCACTGCACATAACTGCCAGTGCTGGCAGCAAGAGCATCTGTAAACGGTTGGTCAAGGCTCAAGCCTCGCTTACGCTGAAGGACTCAGAAGGCCGCACTCCGTATCAGCGTTCCAAGCAGGGCACTGACTTCTCTCTGCAGTCCTATCTGTGGACGCACGAGCAGAAACAAAGAAATCAGAAAATAGAACTTGATATTTAACCGACAAAATTATTGTAAGAGCTAGCTGCTGCTCGATAATCATCTTTCCCAAATTTTACTGCTATTATGATTACGTATTTCTACTCACTCTTCATATATTGCTTATTTTCTACAAATACACTTCATTATACTCGATTCGAATTGTTATTTTAAGCTTCAAAGGACAAAAGAGACATTTAGTAATCTTATACACACCTACCCTCTCATGCATGCCAACTTGAGCCATGATTCAAGCGGGATTGATTTCGTGGGGCAAAGCGAGATGCAATAGAAAGGTATTATACCATGCATAAAACCGTGACATAATCGAGAAAATTATACGTAGACACTGGTGAAATTAGCTCAATAGAGAGTGAATAACGTAATGGCTGCATGTATGAATGTCTGCCGAGCAGAAGTGCCCATTCTGCTTTGCAAGTATCGCTAACTTGCTTAGCTGACATACTACATGATAGAGTTCTACTGGGTACTGAGGTCATCTCCTCCGGATGATAAGCGAAGAATGTCTTCTGCCAATTCCGGATTTGGATATAGTTATTACAACTCACCATCGACTCTCAGGTTTTTCAATTCTTCTCTCAGATCCATACAAACTCAAAACACTAGCAAATCACTTGTAATTGATATGAATAGATAGAATGTTTAAATTCCAACCACTATACAAGTTACTAAGGTTGCATCCTTCTAGCCATACTACTCTGCCAGCCCAATTTGAATGTACCTGGCAAAGCGTTATTAATAACGGTAGAGTTAGAGAATGGCAGTTCCCATCGCTCAACTGAAGGAGGAGCATCCACATTTCTATCGTGTTTATGCAAGGCTGAAGAGAGACATAGCTTCAGATAATCGTCTTAATGGAGTGTTTTGCATTAACTCGACTCATGTCCTCATCCACTACTATGCCCAATATTTGTACGCACGCCCCATCAGAAACTATGGGTCAGCAGACGGGTTCAGCAAGCAGACACTGAACTGGCTGAATACGATACTCTTCATCTGTGCTCTGATATTCATCGCTCTCTTCATGGTGCTATTGCCGATCGCGTGCATAGGGCTCGGCATTTACGGACTAATTAACTGCGAGGAATCTATCAATTTGAATGTGCAATTGCAGATTGTAGGCACTGCAGCCATGGTTGAGTTCCTTGCTCGGCTTATATTCTACACCGTGGGACGGCTGGAGAATAAGGATTCCATATTTACCTACGTAGAGACATTTGACTTCATGGCCATCCCTATTACAGGCCTGTTCATCTGGGGGGCGGTGGAAGCTTCCTGTTCTCACTGTCCGACTGAACTGACTTCGGTGAACCTGGGTAGTGTTCTGAACATTTTGGGAGTAGTAGGTTGGGGGATGTTTTTGCTATTTCGCATACAGAGAGGGGTCAGCCTTTTTCTGGTTGAGTTCACAGGGATTGAATGAAGACTCTTTTACGTGACTATTTATGATATGATGTAAATATGCCTTATACCAGTCACTGCCTGCTATGTATTAATATCTAACACAATTATTGTACTATGTAACAATGGTCAATAGTTAGATACTCTAACCTTCAAACCTAGTAGTTTTGTTTGTTATTCCCAATAGGGAAATATTCAATTCTCACCTGGCCAGAGGTGAGGAGGGTAATAAGGAGGGTCCAGGGTAAAGTGAGGGTAGGGTTAGAAGGGTGTGGAGTAATTTTATGTTCTACAAACCCCCAAACTTAAAATGTTACTCCACATGCTTGAAAAGGATTTCGGGTATTGATTCTTGTATATACGTACGTACTACGTATAAGGAAATTTCTGTTTAAATGCCATAATCCTCGGCTTTTTATCTGGGTCTGAAATTCATAATACAAATTTTCCTAACTCTGACATACGATGTATAAAGTTGCAGCAGCAAACTTGTCATCCAACATTGTTGAATGAAATTGTTTTTATTTTCCAATACTTGAAATATCCAGATTTCTCGAGCACTTCGTTAATGTTTGCACCACCCTAGTTTATAAACGAATCCGCACATTTTGATCAAATTCGAGAGTAGAATTTTGATCAAATCCCCCCAGGAGAACTTTGATCAAACATTAAGAATTGAGTTTTGAACACTTGTTGATCATAATTCTACATCATTGACTGATGTAAACTTTGATCAAACAGCAGTCGAACTTTGATCAAATTTCTAATTGGTCAATTTGATCAGAATTCTACAATAGCTACTAATGCAGAACTTTGATCAAATTGTCAAAACGATCAATTCGATCAGAATTCTACTAGAGCTACAGATGTAGAAATTTGATCAATAAGTTTCCAAATTACATATGTACGTATTTGTATCGGTAATAAAACATGTTGGATGAAGCCAAGTTAGTAAAAGAATCAATTTCAAGTCATCAACAATTAAGGTGAACTGTCACATTTCTATCTGTTTTTATCTTAACAAACTCGTACCAAAAGGAGCCAAACCAATAACAAACATCAATTTACAGTCAAATGCATAGTCAAACTAATTGTGGAAGTGAATAAATACGCTGAAATAGTGATCAGTAATGTTTTGATTTGGATTTGAATAGTCTACGGTTTAAAAGTTGTTGAAATTGTTCCCATCTTTCTTGTACTACGCATGGAATATACCATTAGCAGTTAGTGATTATGAAAGGGCACCAAGAAATTATTTTCGTAAAGTTTTTTCTTCAATGACAGTATCAGGTTGTCTCTTTCATTACTCAAAGGTCATTTGGAAAAAGGTAAAAAAGTTACAACTTTTATCCACTTGGAGCCAATTGTTAATTCTTGTGTAATCTGCTTGATGGTAAGAAATTCGACTTAAGTTTTCCTGCCATGTGGACATGCACAAGTCTGTGGAATGTGTGCTACAAATTTCTCCAGGAGACAGCTGTCTAACATGCCGCTGCAGCATTACAAGCAAAATACAGATATTTCAATGAGAAATAATAGACTGTTAGCAAACTTCCACTCTTTTATACTAGGACAGAGAGGACAGAAAATTATTTAGGAACAAGTTTATTAATTTATTCATTAATTATTCTTTAATCGTATCAAATTGTATTCCTCATTCAATACATTCTGAATAGAAAAAATATGATTTCGAAATTATAAATTTCTACATTACGAATAGTAGCTCTTGTAGAATTCTGATCAAATTGACCAATTTGAAATTTGATCAAAGTTCGACTTCTGTTTGATCAAAGTTCTACATCAGTCAATGATGTAGAATTATGATCAACAAGTGTTCCAAACTCAATTCTTAATGATTGATCAAAGTTCTGAATTTGCGTATTTAAATTAACTCTACCAATCATTAATTTAACAAAAGACAATTCATTGCAACAATATACACTGCCCGGACAAAAGTATTCGACCACCACGAAAACTTCCATACAAATAGTATTAAATTAGATCTATTAAAAAAGGAACATGTCCTTAAACAGTAGAAAATACTCTATTTTTAGTTCAAATTCGTAATCTACACATTCTAATTACTCATAATTGACAGTTTCAACTCAATTACGTATTATTATGTAAAAAATTATCAACCTATGCCACTTTGTGTCACTAAACACCATCATATATAATGGCTGTGACTTGGGACAAGTAGCATCAAGTATCAAATGTTGATATTTATCATCTTGGGAGTTAGTAATTAAGCTGTGGCTATCAATTAAGAGTAATTAGAATGTGTAGTTTACGAATTTGAAATAAAAAATGGAGTATTCCTTACAGTTTGAGTACATATTCCTTTATGAATAGACCCACTTTAATACTATTTGTATGGCGGTTTCTGTGGTGGTCGAATACTTTTGTCCGGGCACTGTACATTCCGCACGTTTGCTCAACCTTTCTACTTAGAATGGAATCGATGGATGTTTCTACAAATTTTAATGAAATAGTTGATGTGTGGTGAACATTTTAATAATTTATTGAAACATAAATTCCAGTTTTGACAATTCGGTCTTATTCCAGTCCTATTTTTTTTTCGGTCTTATTCCAGTTTGGGAAAAATTTATTTTCCTACCAAATATTCGGTCTTATTCAGTCAACTCCTACGCACCTCTTGCAATTCATTCGCTATTTACGCGGCAATTCGAAGTATTACTTCAATTTGTACAAGTATCTCTATACCTTTTAGCAAGTGATTGAAAATATTAAACTTACATGATTATGTGTTTGATCAAACTTTATTTTGTTGTTATTTTCCTTTGTTGGTTTGTCAATTTTCTCACAGCGACTAGTTCACTACAGTGGAATGTAGAGTTCAGAAGAGATCACAAAATAGAGAATTTGACATTGATAAACAGTAATGATAATTTTGTGATATTTATCAAGATTCAGGAGAACAATAGAATCGTAAGTTCGTTTTATTTATGATTTTTATTGCTACAAGCGCGCTTCGCTTGCTTGCGCTGCGCGGCTTGCGGACACTGCGTGTCCGCAGAGTCGCCCTGCGGGCGCCTGGAGTTACTCAATCTAAACTATTTTTGGAATTTTTTTCCCTTTATATATATATTGGAAACAAAGGTCAACGAATAATTTTTCATATGGATCCGATATTCGAAATCTACACCCCTGAAAACCCCATGTCAACCGTTGAAATCAAGTTTCTAGCATAATTTTCAAATTCGTCAAATCGTGTGAAAATATGTATATAAAAGTGTGAAAATATACAAATAACCTTTTTAGCTGCCAAAGACGATAATATATAATTGAGACATTTATATAAGTTATTGCTTTGAAGTATTAATTACAATTACAGCCTACAATAGTGTCGTATAATTTTTCTATTGTGAGATTGAAGCCGTACATAGTATTGTATAGAAAGGTGTGAAAAATTGTTTTCCATTTTTTTTGCAGAGGTGTAAAATTTCGCTTAGCTTTTCGAACTTAATCGTAGATTCATCATTTGACACCTACATGCCAATTTTCGTATTTCTACGACTTGCCAATTCTTCAATCAATTCGGACAAACAAACAAACAAAAAAAAAATCCTAGCATTTTAATATATAAGATTAACTACACTTACGTAGGTAGGATGGAATGCATTCTGTAAACATGAATAATTAATGTAATTTTGCAACAATGATTTCATTGAAGATAATTTCCAAGACCTTAACAATTGCTATATTCTCCTATTCCTAACTATCCTAAGTATAGGTTATTGGTAGTAGGACTAGCATACGTATTAGCTAATAGCTATACGGATATTGTTCACCGCTGCAAGATCCACGGAATCTAATTGGTCAAGACAATCCGTTTGTCTTGATCAATTAGATTCCGTGGATCTTTTAAGGAAAGTGTGAATTTACAATAGTTGATCCCAGGTTCGCATCTACACCAAGAATATTCCTTCTAAATTTCGTATAAATTTATCCTTACTATTAAAACTCGATTAATATTTATATATATATATATATCTGTAACGAATTGATTGAAGAAACTGCCGGGCGCAGAAAGCTGATTTTTGGCATGTGAGAGTCTTTTGGCTATAGCTCCACTAAGTTCTGAGATCAGAGCAAAATATCGACTCATCATGGAATTATGACGTCATTGTCACATTTTTAAAAGTTAAGCAACAGAGTTATTCGAGCATAAATCAGCCATTATAGGAGATAGAAGGCTGAAATTTTAATAGAATCTGTATACTAACATACCTCACATATGATGCAACTATCATTAAAAAATGATGACTCATCACTTTGTTATGACGTCATCATTATGCATCAAAAAAATTTACAATTGACAAATTTTTCGAGTGATATCGATTATCACAGTAGGACAGACGTATTTAGAGATGTTATCTCCCATATAATTAATCAATGGTGACCACAGGCGCCCAAAGGGCGCCTCCGGCGGACACAAAGTGTCCGCCAGCCCCGCAGCGCAAGCAAGCGAAGCACGCTTGTCTACTTAATTTCTTAAAATCAAAACGGACGGACGGACATCGTCTATGCCAACCAAAAACTGTTCCTACCTAAATTTTAATATTAATCTGTTTCAACATTGAAATTTGTGTCTGAAGCTCATGCAATCCGAAACATTTATACTTGTATGTGATGATCCTTCAAGATCAATGATCAATATTATTCAATCCTTGCTTGCCTAGTTAGTCAGTTTCAGGCGTAAAATAGCAATGAATAACACAAAATATAAATGAATAAAATAGCGATGAATAACACAAAATAACAACTCAAAATGTCATTAGACTCTAACAGCCTATAGCCTATACTAACAGGGGGATAATCTAAGCAAATTCAAAGTTAAGAAAAGTAAAGTACCTGCTCCTACTGCAATAATATGCTGCTAACACTCTAAACCTATTATACAAAAATAAAACTTAATTGTCCGCTTTGTAGTTGATGAATATCTGGGCTTTGGGATTTAGTTTCTTGAAACGTTTGGGCTTATCTTCAGTTGAAGAATGCTCTTTATAATGTTTGATAAGATGATAATCAGGATGAGACATGTTAATGTACACGGTAGGTTGATATTCAATTATGAATGCATCCATTTTATCCCTGATGTCTCGCTCCCAATTAAATTGACAACCCTGATCACATTTTCCTCTAGCTGTAAAAATATTGAATGATTCATTTGTAAGTTCCAAATAAATGTGTGAAATTACGTTTTTAACCCCAAATCCTGATTTCCAATCGGTTTCTGTAGCTGCTGCTGCTAAGCCATGTAACATCGCTAATCCATTTCCTTCGCTACCGTAAGTATTAATTCTTTCGAGGAAGTTTTGTATACTTTTTGCGTCAGTTGTAAATTCATGATTATTTGGAAATTTTTCGACACACTTTTGTCCACTAACTGCATGGCCGTGATAGACAACAATTTTAAAATACACTGTTTCTCCAAGGGTATCTTCAATGATTTGTGACACACAGGTGTTTATACTTCCGCTCGTCAGACCAGTTCCATCAATGACGAAACATATGTAGTAATTGAGCGAAAATAAAGATCTGTATATCTCCTCGCGAGAAGTATAAGGAACGTATGTGATATGTGTTCCTTTGTTTGCATAATAATTCAGTATTTCTCTTCCGAATTTATTCCAGATCCTTTTCATCTTGTCGCGGTTCTCCCTTTGTAAAACTACATAATTTTCATCTCTAGGAAGGCTCCAGTCCCACTCATCTCCACAATTCTCTTTGAACTCGCACCACGTCAAGTTCTGTCCTGGTATCAGGACTTGGGTGCCATCCATGTAGTCATCACACATGAGTAATATTGCAGTTCTATCCTCATTAATATTCCAGACTTTTCCTCCCATTGAGCACATCTGATGACCTGTCATTATTCGGCACCTTCCACCTTGTGGGTGTATTTCTCTCTCACAGAATTTACCGCAGCTAGGACACTGGTATCGACAGTTAAGGACATCGGCTTCAAATAGTTCTTTCGTTGCTTTTAAAATATTTTCATATTCGGCCTCAGTTACTTGGTATTCATAACCATTTAACGTACGCAGGAATTCCTGTACGTAGAATTTGATGTTAAATATCGTCTCGGTGCTTCTGAACATATTTGATTCTGACATCATTTTAAACGTTTCTTCATCTAGTACTCGGATTGGATTGTGTGACTTTTCAAAGAGTACATAGGTTTGATTATTTCTTTGGATGTTTATATCGTTCACTCGAAAAACACCTTTGAAGACGTTTTTGAATTCTTCCGCACTCACTTTTGGATTGAGGTAGATTTCCAAAAAGAACACCATTGCGTTAAATGGAGCGAATCTTATTTTAGGATTTAAGTTACAAGTATTCTCTTCTGTTATTGCTTTATCGACAACCTCGAAATTGCTGTCTGAATCTGATCCGATATCCTCGAGACGATCCAATTTCTTACACTCAGCGAGTAGCCTCTCTAAGAATTCGTTTAGGACCAGTTCGACTTTTGCTATTTGCTCCGTAAATTTATCTCTCATATCTCCAATGATTTTATCATGAAGTTCTTTGGTCAGCTTGAACCATTCTTCTTGGAAAAGCGTTTTTAAGCATCGTTTATAATCGCATATGTACTCAACAACGAAATTGCTTTCATCAATATAGTTATATGAGTTTAATTCTTTTGAAACATTCTCATTTGCTAGGAGCAAGAGACTTTTGTGTGAAAGTTTATTCCTAAATGCATCAAAATATCTGTCATTGACGTTCTGTTCGCAAGCTGTGTTGACTTCTCTCCAAACTGCAGCTAGTAAATCTCCAGCAAATTTGTTCGCCATTGTCAGATCACCATTTCTCATTTCTTTACGATTCCAACTTCCTCTCGCCAATTCTCTGTTTTGAACTTTCTGCAGGAAATACTTGAGGTCTTTCTCTTTTTTTGCTTTTTGTGATTTGATCTCTCTTTCCTCTTCTAGTTTGGGTTTCAGAAGTGACTTGAATGCTAAAGCAAACGCATATGTCGATATTCTCCTCTCGGCCACATTTGTCAATTTAGCTTCAATAAAATTAATCTCATAATTCACTACTTTGCAGATGTGACACAAAAAATCTACAATTTCTTTCACAGTTGAGTGAGAAATGTTTGAATCTTTCTTAGTGAACTCTAAAATGGACTTTGAGATGTCATTAATGAATTTATCCCATGTACTTTTTTTAAAATCATATGGATCTATTAGATGAGAGGCGAGCAATGCTATTTGCTTTCTTTTCTCAAGCTTCCAAATGACGTCAGGATGGTTGAAATATCCAGAACAATATTTGACCAGTGGATGGCATTCTGATGGAACCCAAGATGAAAACTTTAGGTTTGGTTTAGAGCTATGAACATCGCACCTATTATACAACGATGTTCTATTTAAATACTCACACTTTGTTTTTCCTGTGTAAGGTGTCATTTCCTTTATGGGTACTCTGTTCTCTTTCCAAGGATAAATAAACTGTTCAGTTTTGGCACTTTTTTGATGGCCGTTATGAAAATTTGTTAGTATCTGTTCTCTGAGGTCCTGTATTATTTTATCCATTTTGAAGTTGAATTTACGAAATAGTGCATAAATCGTTTGTTTGTTCTCCATTGTTTTCGACTCCATCCTGAATAAGGAATACAAATCATCGAATTTTTGATTCAGTTCATCTTCTTCTTCTTCATATTTGTTGTCTCTAAAGCAGTTTCTCCAGACTTTGTTAAATTCTCTCTTTTGTTCTTCGATTGTTAATTCAAAATATTTGTCAGCATTCTTCTCAATATCTTCTTGGAACTTCATCATACTCTCCTTTAGTTTTATCTCAGTCAGCCTAGTTTTGAGTTGGAATTTCAGCTTATCTTCATAGATCTTTTTCTCCATGTAGATAAGTCTGCTCAAGTTAGATTTGGCTTCATCACACATATAATTCATTCTTTTGAGTAAAGAATCATGTTGACACTGTGCTGCAAAGATGGTCAGAGCTTCTTCTTGATATGTCTCAAAAATTTCGCTCAATTCTTTCTTCACCTCTTCTAGTAATCCTTTAGGAGGACTCCAATTGGCGATGTCATTTATTTTACGAATCGATTTTTCAGTAATCGATCGATACTTATTTTTATTAAAATAAATGATTTGCTTCATTAAATTGCTCAATATTTTGTTTAGTGAAATGCTACACCTAAGTTCTTCAGTATTTCTGTATTTCACTATATCCTGGTATTTGACGATAGTGTCCCAAATAACACCAGACATCTCCATCCATTCACTCATTGTTTTGAAAGGTATTTTATAATCCTGCTTCAAATCATTGAAATTGGATTGACTATCACTGTCACAAGAATCGCTTTTAAGTTGGTGGATAATTGCCATTCGCAAATCAGCACATTTATTAGCGAAACTAATTGTAGGGGATAACTTGTCTAAATCTGAATCAAGTAATTTGGTCATCTGAGTATTCAAAGGTTCCGAGTTGAATGCTGATGGAAGGACGAATAAGTTTTCTCTGGATACTTGTATTAATTCAGAGATTTTCAATCCTTCCGTTTCCATGAGATAGGACTCTTCATTTAGTTTCTCCAGAAGAGTATTTATGGAATTCAGATGCTTGCCTGGATCAGGATCTGCTTGTTGATTGAGAACGAAGAATATTTTGGGTGCTGATACTTTACTCACTTTCAATCTGTTGAGAGAATAAGCACATATTTGTAAAAGATTCCGCATTCCTTCCCCGAGATCCCCTTTCACATTAATGATAACAACTTGTGACACAGCTAGACAAAACAGCACCATTGTCCTGTCAAAGTGTATGCACGAAGTGTCCTGAATGTTCTTTCCTCTTTCGATTGCATCGAGTCCTTCTGTGTCGAGAATAAGGAAATGCTCAGAATTGTTGACTGGTTGACTGAGTTTTGAAAGAGACCCATAGATTCCTTTCGTGCATCTTCCGGCACTAGTTAAGAACTTGCAACCAAAACAGTAATTCAGTAAGGTAGACTTTCCAGAACTCTGAGGACCGAATATGCTAACAACTATCGGAGGTCTTTTTTGCTGCTTAAGTGTGGCTATTTCACAGAGTTGCTTTTCATACAATTCTGGCAATAGAGCATCAATGTCTTGGTTAAAGAACCTGAGATTATCTCCATCAATCAACTCGAATGGCTCTCCCCTCTCCACATGGTTACTGAAGTTTGATGAAAATATTTCAAAATATTTACTTGCTGGTTTACCCTTATCATTACTGGCATTATATTTATTCGACAGCAAAGCTTCTCTCCACAGAATTTCTAAAGTGTAAGGCGTTTTGTTACTCGCTCTAGTTAGCTGTTTGGAGAGTAGGTTGAGTTCTTGAGACAGTTTCCACAAAATGAGCGTTGAATTTTCCTGAGCTAGAATATCATTGAAATGCCATGCTAGAGCACTCATTTCAGCATCTTCGAGATGCTTAGAGAGTTGCTCACATTTGCTATTCAGTCTATCTATAGCTTTCTGGTCTGTTTGAATAGAGGATTTATAGAAATTACGCATGTACTCGACAAAATGTGGATAGTAACTTAGAAAGGAAAAATTCAATTTACTCGAATCCTGGATGTAGTAGTAATCTTTTATGCACTGGATCAATTTTTCCTCTTTCTCTAAATTCTCACGATTACCATATCTACCTATCAACTTTTCGAGGAAATGGTTTCCAACTATTCTCGGACTTGCTGTTTTCGAATGTAAGATTGAATATCCGATTTTTTTAAATCCTTTAATTATCCTTAAGTTTTGCTCGATTAGATTTGGAATGAAGATGAAAGTAACTGTTTTACCACATAGTGGCATTTGTTGTGTACTTAGATCACCTCCTGAGCAATCACGAACCAGTACATAGACATGCAGTGTGTGGACTGTGATTTTGTTTAAGTCATCCATCAAACGAGAATGGTTCTCTTTATAGTCGGAATAGCTGACGTGAATTAGTGCTATGTCCAAGTTTTGACAGATATCTCCAATTACATTACTATCTGAGCTTGCGTTGCAATCTATATAAGCCCATTGTGTAGATTCATGAATACTTCTGTCTCCAAATAGATTCTTTGTCATCTGTATATCGATAGAATTTAAATGGAATGGACTGTTTTGAGGACTACCCTTCACGAAATCTGTTTCAAACATTAAATCCAGTAAGGTGGATTTTCCTATAGGATTCCATGAAGCCCATCCTAACCCAAACGAAACCAAGCCATGGAACTCTTGAAGGGAATACCAGAGCTCATTACAGATTTTGAATTGGGTACATGTTTGCTCCGGCTGGTTGGATTCGAGCAGGGGGTAGTAGAAGGGAACTGGATTACTGAATGAGTAATGCTCTATGCAGAGACCTCTGACTACGGGGTCTGACATTTGGAAGATTAGATGGAAGATGTCCAGTGTAGTTAGTGATATGTTAGAAATACTGGCGATTGTTTGTCTCAATTGTTCCAATGGTAAACTGCATTTAATGTAATAGAATATTAAAGGCAAAAGTTCGCGAAATTTCTCCTTTGGTGACCCATCCAAATTATTTACATTCTGTATTAAGTTGCTGAAAGAGTCTGAAATAATCATTCTGTATATGGTATGTGATATTTGTATTTCCGTTCCAAATAATTTTTTTATATTTTGAATTTGACTTAATTGTTTTTGTGCACAATCAAACATGAGTTCTCTGTCTGGGGAATATCTCAGTAGGTAATCTCGGATAACTCTTTCTATCTTATTCAGTTTTAGACTGAGATCTCCTATGTCGTCAAGACTGCTTGCTCTGATACATGCCTTCGCTTCACTACTCAATGTTTCGTCGATTTCGAAGAAATTTTGTGACTCTTCGAATTTCAAGAAGTATTGTTTGACATCTTGGTATTCTCTCTCACTTCTCTTAGGTAGTTCACAACCAATTTTTTCTTGAAGTTGGACATTCTTTGTTAAAATCATTTCTTTCAATTTCATAATTGGATATTCCTCAAAATTTTTGTGTATGATATCCAAAATCCTCATTCCTTCTATGCCATTGAAATTTATGCAACTGCTCTCCACATATTCTCTAATTTTCTTTTCGGACAATTTCAATTGCACTGCAATTTGAGTAATTGAAAATCCAGCATTGTATTTTTCTTTTATTGTTACTTTTTCTAATTCAGTTAATGGATTGGCTTCTGAATAACCTAAGTACGCTAAGACAACATCTCTGTGAACACCGTGCAGCAGACCAATCTGCCGTGGACTTTCTATAGGATTTTCTTTGACCAACATTTCAAATTTCTTAATTTCTTCTTTAGGAACTTGCCTGCTCTTGTAAGCTTTTAATTCATCTAATGCATCTTTCGCAAGGTCAACTTTTATGGATAATCTTTTTGCCAGAATTTCTGGATAATCTATGAAATCGAATCCTTGTTCCACTATAAGTGCTACATCTTTTACATTAAGATCTAGATGGAAAAGTTCATTTTCTAAAGACTCGTTCTTAATTTTGGTATCTGGTGATGTTGTGTGTGTAGATGAATAGATGACATTTTGTGATGTTTTTGGGAGAAAACTGGACTCTCCTGTAAACCTCCCAGCCATCTGATGTATAATGTTCGCTAATCAAAATGGATAAATTAGGATTTATATTATGTGTTATGTGCTATTAACAACTTTACATTTATAAAAGCCCCCCACAAACGGGATGGGAGTCATGGGACTCATGAGACATTCCCTGAGTACCATACATGAATGTTACGTTACTATCTCAGGAAAATGTTATATCTTAACATATTATTAATAATAGCATGAGTTATAGCCTACTCAATACAGTACACCCTCGCTAATCCGAACAGCTCTGTGCCAATGATCGAAAAAATCGTTCGGATTAGTAAATTTGTTCCGATTAGTGAAATAGCACTAATTCAATGGGGTATTAACTATAAAAAATTTGAATTGTTAGAATATTAAGGATAATAATTTGTTATAATTGCTTCTTTAATGAGGTTTCTCAATCTTATTGAAATGTATAATATTATAAACGTTGATTTAAGGCATAGAGGCGAATAATATTATATTTCGGGTGTTCGGATTGTAAGAATGAAGTGTTCGGATTAGCGAGGGTTCGGACTAGCGAGGTTCGGATTAGCGAGGGTGCACTGTATAATGTCTCACAGTATACTGAAAATTATGGACTAGGGATGAAGTAGTAGCCGATTGAAATAATACCACATGATTAGCCGAAAACCGTTAACCATGCAAAATAGACCTTAAGAATGTCTTATCAGCATATGTAAACATGATACAGAGTACACATATCTGCTGGTAAAATTTTGATTAGTCATCATATCATTGCACAACAGGTTATTTTAAGGACGATTTTAGCGTTTTTTAGTACTAGTTGATTTGAAAAATCAAAAATGATCAAATTTGGATACTAGTTACTACAGTTTGCACGATATGGGCCAAACTGACAAAAATGTTTTACCATAACAACGCAGGAATGTACATGTAACAACATCTCGTTGAAAAATTCTAAATTTTTCGAATCAGCTAGTATTAATCTTGGTTGTACACATAAACCATAGCCTAATAACATTTAGATAGGTTTAAAACAGCTTAGAAAATCGCTAAAATCGTCCTTAAAATTCCATTTGGCATCCATTTGGCTATTACTACATCCTTGGTTATTTTACTGTGAAGCATTATATTGAGTAGGCTATGCATGAGTTAATTAACTGTTGGTAGTACACAGAAAGTTCAAAAACAGTCTGAGGGGTACGTGTACGCTTCGAGAAAAGTTTAAAGACCACTGGTATAGCTTATATTAATATAATTTATTTAACCAAGTAACTATTGACACCGGCTTGTCGGTAGCAATAGGAGTCACAGATTGTCAAATTTGATATATAGCGAAGCATAATATTTTTTTTTATTGCTATACACCATAAGAATATTAAGATACTATCTATATAAGTTATTGCTTTGAAATATTAATAACAATGACAGTCGTACAATGATTTCTATTGTGAGAGTGAAGCCATATATCCTTACTATTAAAACTCGATTAATATTTACAGTCGACTCCGCTTAATAGGGTCACTGTTTAATCGGGTCAACCGCTTAATCGGGCCACTTTTGGCAGGACCGGAATATCTCTCACACATAGAAGCTAATACAAAACATTTTCGGTTAATAGAGTTCTCCGATTGACCGGGTCAAAATGTCCTCTGACCGATGTAACCCTATTAAGCGGAGTCGACTGTATTTGTGTATTTGTGTATATACAGTCGAAATCGGGTTATTTTGTCCATCTGATTGCACTGCCAAAACGACAAAATAACCCGATAGACAAAATAAACTAATAGACAAAATAACCCGAAGACAAAAAAATCCGATTATTTTATAATTGAATTATGAATAAAACAATTTTTACGCTGACTTGACGACAAAATAACCCAATGGGACAAAAAAACCCGGTGTCAAAATAACCCGATTTCGACTGTACATAGTACTAGGGTCAGTCCGAAAGTTTTTCGTACACAAAAAATAATTAACCAATAGTAATCAAATTTTCACAGCTTCTCAAAGTATTTACCACTACATTCTATGCAAAGTTGCATACGATGAAATCAATTATCGAAGCAGTTATGCCATTTTTCCTCTGGCAGGGTCCAGAGGGCCTCTTCGAACGCCAGTCGGGCCTCTTCCGGACTGCCAAACCTGATTCCGCGGATCTTTTCTTTGATAGTTGGGAATAGGAAAAAGTCGCATGGGGCCAAATCTGGACTGTAGGGGGATGCGATACCAACTGGACCGAATTTTCAGCCAGGAAGTCCAGTGTTTTGGCTGCAGTGTGTGCCGATGCCTTATCGTGGTGAAGGAGTAGGCCTCGGATGCCAGCCTTAGGGCGACGAGAATCCAAGCTTCGAGGAACTATGGCTACTGGGCCCATCTTACAGAAAAATGCGGCCACCATCTTCTTCCCGACGCTTCGAGCCCGGCGAACTTTTACAGGGGGATCTTCTCCAGGAAATACCCATATTGACGATTGCCGCTTTGTTTCCGGATCGTACTGA
Organism: Aphrocallistes beatrix; assembly: GCA_963281255.1. Lineage (NCBI taxonomy): Eukaryota > Metazoa > Porifera > Hexactinellida > Sceptrulophora > Aphrocallistidae > Aphrocallistes > Aphrocallistes beatrix. The sequence continues at coordinate 3,443,998 of OY725496.1, forward strand.
TAGATCCATGTCTCATCACATGTTAGGATATCATAAACACGTTTGGACCCTCCTCCGTTGAATTTCTTGAGCATAAACTTGCACCACTCTACCCTTGCCTCCATCTGCAATTCTATGAAGTTATGAGGGATCCAACGGGCCGCAAGCTTACTGACACCGAGATAATAATGTAGGATAGTATTAATGACTGCTTTTCCGATGTCTAGGGTCTCAGCACACTGCTCATAGGTAATGCGGCTATCCTCTTTGATCAACGACTCCACAGTGGCAATATTCTCTGGAGTGACGGCGGTTGAAGGCCGCTCAGACCTAGGCTCATCTTGTAATGACGTTCTATCCCTCTTGAATTCTAGAAACCAACGCTCCACCGTGCGCTTAGATGGAGCTTGGTCTTGGAAAGCTTCCAGTAAATTATTGTGACTCTGCTCCACTGATAACTTGCACATAAAGTCATAGAACATCATGGCTCTAAAATCCCTTCTTTCTAGCCCCATTGAGTAATTATAAAATCTGTATAGGCGCGATTATGGATAAAATAGCATAAGTCAAGAAATAAGTAATCTAGAGCTCAAATTCACAGTAGAGAGTCATCAAACATAACCAAGAATATAGTCTAAATTATTAGACTGTACGCTGAGTAGAACTGGTGTACGACAAAACTTTTGGACTGACCCTCGTACACTACCCAGACAAAGTATTTGTACACTTCATTATTTCACGTGTGTTTAATCCTAAAATGGGTCTATTTATGAAGATCAAAACTCCTAAACGGTAAATGATACAACTAATCGGATTTCAAATTCGAAATCTGCGCATTCAAATTAGCTATTGTAGAAATTTTCGAACCAATTATTAATTCCCAATGTTTTCAAATTATCAATCACTGCCACCTTGTGCTGTCACGCCATAAGTGGTCCGCCGCCGTAACTGGTCCGGCCGGATCATCCACGGCAGCCGTGGATGGTCCCCCCTATTAATATTACATGAAATGTGCTCTCGTAACATTGTATTTGCATTTTTACTTTAATATATTTGTTGTGCCGCGGGTTCGGACGAACAGAATTAATCTAAGTGATTATAATAGAATTACCAAATTAAGATACGCATACACTAACATCACAGGCGATAGCCTGACCTATAAATATGCGAGTAAGAGTTGGTGAAGTCCTACATGACTAGCACCATGGGTGGTACTAACTAGGGGGTAACTACGTTTAGCGGTGAGATCCTAACACCACTTCCCCTTCGAAATCATCCGTCGTCCGATGTTTCCCTGAACCGCAGGGGCTTCTTGATTACCCTCCCATAACGGGAAATGCGTGGTGCCATCCCAGTCTGCTCGACGTCCGGTACGGGATGACAGCGCGCATGGACTCCGGATTCTTCAATCGCCTCATCCCTGTCGTGCTCGCCTGAATCTCGTGTCCTGTCGACGGGTAGGGCAGGGCCGTCCGTATTTCTGTCGTCGCCCCCAGTCCGAGGCTGTGGGTTCGTATGCGAATGGAATGGGATGATTTTGCAGCGGTCCAGATGAACGGTTTTCATTTTACCATCACCTACATCGATAGTAACGTTTGGGGGCTGGGCTGATACCACAGAGAAAGGTCCGTTATATCGTGGATCGAGGCTGTCAGCTTTGGCGTCGTTACGCAAGTAGACTTGATCGCCATCCTTAACATCGGTTGCCCCACGCCCTCTATCATACATTCGCTTCATATTGTCCCGATAAGCCTCCAGACTTGAGTGTGCCGACTCTACGGCCTGTTCAACGTTGTGTGAAGCCTGATCGTAGCACTCCTTTGGTGTCATTGCCGATGGGTTCTCTTCCACGCAGGGTCTAGGGTTGGAGACTGGCTCGACACCATGCATAATATGAAACGGGGTAATTCTTGTACCCGCACTCGGGAGGGTATTCAGCGCATATGCAACTTCTTGGAGGACGGAAGGCCAACAATCCTTCTCCAATCGGCGCTCGGAGAGGATGCACCTTAAAGTCTGCTTCACGGACTGGATGCTACGCTCCGCTTGTCCGTCGCCCTGTGGATGGTATGGGGACGAGTGCAATTTCTTCACCCCTAGCGCGTCCAGTGCCTGTCTAATCATCATCCCATCCACATTAGGACCCTGATCCGAGAGAAAAGCTTCGGGCGGTCCGTGGCGGTGAATCCAGGACGTGTTGAGCGCGGTGAGGATTGAACTAGACGTCTGGTCCCGCATGGGTGCGATTTCAACCCATTTAGAAAACAGGTCGGTCATGAGCAGAAAATACCGATGTTGCTCACTCCCCCATGGCAAGGTCGCTACATCGAAAGCAACGATCTGACGGGGCTTGTGCGCAGATCGATTAGGTTCCAACGGTTCACCGGCTCTGCTTTTGCCCTTCTCCCGGTGGCAAATATTGCACCGGCTGCAAAACTCCCGAATATCCCGCTGCATCCCATTCCAAGTGAACTGCCGCCTCATGAGGTAGAGAGTTCGCTTTACACCCGGGTGGGACACGTTGTGCACACGCCTAAAGGCTATTTCCCGCAAACGATCTGGAACGAGGATGCGGCCGTCGAGGGTCACAATATTATTCGATATAGCGAGACGCTGATTGCGGTAGCGACCGTATGAAACGAAACCCTGTTCGCCCAACTGTTTGATTACGCAACTGATAGTCGGTTCGGCGTGCTGTTCTGCTCGAACTTCCTCCGAGAAAGCATAAAATTCAGGTATGCTGTAAACGAATCTGTCGAAAAATTCGCACTCGTCATTTATTTGTTCGTCGATTTCGCACTCAAGTCTTGACAGGAAGTCCGCTGCGCTGTTGTTGATCCCCTTCACGTAATGAATTTCGTAATCCAGATCCTCCAATTCCTGGATCCAGCGCGCGAACTTTGCTCTTGGGTCCCGCTGCTTCCGCAGCCAACATAGAGGGTTGTGATCGCTAAGGAAGATGGTCTTGCAGGCCGCCTTTAAGTAGTCCCGTAACTTCCTACTCAGAGCTATGAGAGCCCAGCATTCCACTTCCCCAGCTGAGTATTTCCTCTGACTCTGATTCAGGCCGGTGGAGTAATAAGCTAACGGGCGTAATCTCTGATTTTCATCCAACTGGGAGAGCACCCCTCCGGCTGCCACACGAGAAGCATCAGTTTGCACGTAAAATGGGTGATCCCAATTCGGATAGGCAAGTAACACGGGGGGGCCTGTGAGGCTAGTTTTCAGCGCGTTAAATGCCTTATGACACTCCGCATTCCACACATAGGGTACGCCCTTGCGCGTCAGTCGGTACATGGGTTCGGCTATAGACGCCATATTGGAGATGTAGTCCCGGTAGAAATTAACCAGTCCCAGAAATCGCTGGAGTTCTAACTTGTCGCGTGGCGGTTTGAATGCCAATATCTTTTCCACGTTGCTATGGAGCGGCTGGTGTCCATCAGGGGTAATCAAATGCCCGACAAACTCTGCGCACTGGTACCCTAGCCGACATTTGTCGGGGCGCAGCTGAATTTTGGCATTTCGGAGCCGCATTAGCGCCGTGCGTATGCTGTTGATGTGCGAATCCAGTCCCGGCGAGTGAATCAGGATGTCGTCCACATATGAGTGGGCTTGTCCAATCCCACGTAAGGTCTTGTCCATCAACCTCTGATACGTGGCCTGACTATTGCATAGTCCAAATGCCATTCGAGTCATCTCGAAGTGTCCTCTTGGCGTCGAGAACGCGGTCTTTGGCTGATCGAGACTGTCAATAGGCACAGCCCAGTACGCGCTTGCGCAGTCCAGAGATGAATAGTAGTTATCACCGAGTAGGCTGTCTAGTATATCGCGAGGGTTGGGCATTGGATAGGCATCTTTGCGGGTTAGGTCATTTAGCGACCTGTAGTCCACGACGAATCGAGTTCCTCCGTCCTTCTTCGTGACGAGTATGATTGCGCTGCTCCACGGGGAGTCGGATGGACGGCATATTCCGTTCTGCAACATCTCAGTTACCTGTCCGTCTATTTGAGCCTGCGTGGCCGGGGACGCTCGTCTCTGCTTGTGTTTGACTGGCAGATGGTTACCCGTGTCAATCCTGTGGGTCGCATTTTGTGTCATCGACGGTGACTTTGGGTTTTCAGCAAATACGTCGCAGAATTCATCGATCAGAGAGGCTAGCTGTCTTTTCGCTCCTTCAGGAAGGTCTGGGTTGATAGAAACCTTTTTCTGCGCCCCGCTGCTACATCCGTTAGCTGCGTATTTGCACCCGCGTCCTTGATAATCTTGCTGGCATTCAAGAGCTGCAACCGCAGATCGTGACAAGGCATCCCCACCTTCGAGAACCGCTCTGGTGTCCTTCCAAACCGTGCCCAGTCGTACCCGGTGAGTGTCCCAGTCAAATTCTGTGGAACCGAATTTCTTGAGTAGATCCCTGCCCAGTATACGAGTTTTGCTGTTGTCATGCAGCACTCCAAATGAATGACAAGTCACTTGATTATCTCCTATGTCGACTTCCAATGTAATGTTCCCAATGAGCTCAACCGGGTTCTGTCCCACGCCATAAACCCTCCCTACTCGTCTGATTACCCGCTTCTCCAGACCCAAGTCCCGGATGGTCCCCAAATCAATAACCGACGGTCCGGCTCCGGAGTCTAAGATCATCTCCAACGTCGCATTGGCTATCTTCACGGGTAATAAGACGGATAACTCAGAACCGAGGGTCGTTACTTGCATTATACTGTTCCTGGGTGCGCCACTCTTTTTCCTATGGCAATCGCTGATGGAATGTCCTCGGTTCCCACACACTGGGCAGCACTTCTTCGTGCAGTAGCGCCACTGGTGGTCCTCTCCACAGATATAACAGCCTGATTTGGGGGGTTGTGCTTGTGCTCGATATCTTCGCCCTCTCTTTCCCCTCTGCTGGGTATAGGCTATCGATCGCTCTGATATTTCATCTTTTTCTTTATCTGCCTCGGACGGGTCATCATCGGCGGTATCGGACAAGGCAGCCACCTTGACAATCCGCTCGAAGTCGCGGCATCCCATGTCGAGTGCATGACCCCGGTCATTCAACTGCCGTTTTATATCCGCGAGTAGCTTTCGGCTATCAGCACTCTCTAAATCGCCACCAACCTCTAAAACCGTACCCTTAATCTTGGCTTCCACGTCTCGAGGTAGCTGAGACGCTACTAACGCAGCTACGAATTTGAAGTCCAGCCCGGCCTCGGACGCCAGATGTTTGGCAGTAAAAAAGAAGTGGTCTATAGAATCGCCCGGCTGCCAACTGAGTCTGCACAACGCCTGTCTTGAGCTGTACTGGTCCGAAGGGGGGTCAAGTGTGGCAGACAGGGCGTCAAGTGCTTCCTCTACTGTCGCTGCGGTCTTCACCACTTCGCGCACGCACTCGCGGTCTGCGAAAGAACGATTGATGTATGCAGGAAGCATCTGAACGACCCTCTTCTCGCCTTCCTCCTGGGCTCGGATCGTACCTGTACTTGCTTCAAATATTATACGCCAGTTCGCGATTCGTTCGCCTTGTCCAAGCGGGGGGACTACTGGCTGTTGATTTGTCGCCATTTAGATCGAGGTTAATTTGGTAATTATGTTGTGCCGCGGGTTCGGACGAACAGAATTAATCTAAGTGATTATAATAGAATTACCAAATTAAGATACGCATACACTAACATCACAGGCGATAGCCTGACCTATAAATATGCGAGTAAGAGTTGGTGAAGTCCTACATGACTAGCACCATGGGTGGTACTAACTAGGGGGTAACTACGTTTAGCGGTGAGATCCTAACATATTGTCTCAATCAATCTACTATTTGGCAATACATTAAATAGGGGTAGGCCCAACCAATATTTGGTGACAATAATTTATGAAGCTTAGAACCTTAATAGAGAGAAATATTCAATATGCCGGAATCGTCAATTGGTGACATGGTGGCATGCAGTGAATGTAAAAGTTGGTATCATGTTCACTGCGTTTCAGTACCTAAAGAAGCCTTGAAGATAAGAAAGTGAGATGGCTGTGTGAAGAGTGTCGAGAAAAAATCTGATGAAAAATAATAGCACTTAGTAATTTAGTCTTTTGGTGAATTAGATTAGCACGAAAATTTTGGTCCGCGAAAATTTTGGTCCGGGGGACCAATTTTTTCATGGAAAATTGGTCCTCCCCTGAAAATTTTGGTACTACTATGGACCAATTTTCCATGGAATTTTGGTCCGGGGAGACCATTTTTTTAGGGAAAATTGGTCCGGGGGAGACCATTTTTTTCAGGGAAAATTGGTCCGGGGGGGGACCATTTTTTTCAGGAAAAATTGGTCCGGGGAGACCATTTTTTCAGGGAAAATTGGTCCGGGGCCCATTTTTTTCAGGGAATATTGGTCCTGGGGGACCATTTTTTTCAGGGAATTTTGGCCGGGGACCATTGCCATTTCTTTCAGAAAAAATTGTCTGGGAGACTAATTCTTTCATGGAAAATTAGATTCTATAAATCATTTGACATCCTCGATTTTTTGATACTTTTCAATTGTCGAACAACCATCGAAAAGTATTGTCGAGCAACCAAATAAGTTGTTTGACCCCGGACTGACAATTCATATTTTAGTATTCAATACATTAGATGGACAATACTCAGGCATTCAAAATTCCTGAATATACTTATCCCCAATTGCATACTAATACTGTATTGTTATGGATTTGTTACACGTATATCACATTGTGATACTAAGAAGTAACTCATTCTAGTCATACCAACACTTAAACAATGGTTGTTACTAATATCCGGGACAGGACGGGACAGCTGCAGGATATCCCCGGTTTTAACTAAAATACTGGACACGTCCCAATAGACCAGGGTTGCTGTGGGAATGGGAATGATTTTCCCCCGGTGGGGATCCCCATAGGATTCCTATGGGGATTCCCACAGGAATTCTATGGGAATGGGATGGGAATGTGAATTGAAATTTAATTCCCAAGGAAACCCTGATACATATTTAGCTAATCTCTAATCTAATAAGTGTATTTTATTTCTTCTGCTCTCTAAAATCTGAACTCTCTTCCTATTGAGTGCCTATCTATTCCAACTATAATAACTAGACCTAATAACAGCTACCGCAGCGCCACTGGGGCTTGACATCCTTTCCAAATGGTGATGCATTTTTCATTGAAATATTGGTTATGGCGGACCAAAAAATTCCTTATGGAAAATTGGTCCCCCGGACCAAAATTCCCTGAAAAAAATGGTCCCCCGGACCAAAATTCCATGGAAAATTGGTCCCCCGGACCAAAATTTTCGCGGACCATTTTCCAGTGACAGTACCATTATAGTAGTTATTAGTACAAGTATTAGTTCTCTATTATTTTGCAAATAGGGGTAAGCAAGGGGCATGCTTAGGAATGAATTTGCGACGCCGTGAATAGTCGAAAAGTATATTATATGACAAAGGGGACCGTCCATGGCGCTGTACATGGTCCGGTCGGACCATCCATGGCGCCGTACATGGTCCGGCCGGACCATGTCAACATTTTCGTCTGAAGTCAAAACTTAGTGGAGCCATAACCAAAAGACTCAAACATGCCAAAAATCAGCTTTCTGTACCTAGCAGTTTCTTCAATCAATTCGTTATTACAAGGTGGCCAATAAGTTCTGTTCCAAGCTTGATATGTATAAAATTTCTTATACTCAAACAATCTTACATAGTTATTATGGTCTTATGGCCTATGGTCTTCCAGAGTCTTCAAATTTTAGGAAAAATCAGCTCACACATTTTCTTCGAACACTCTAAATTTGTAGAAATATAGGATGTTCAGATCAGTGCATTTGGAGAACCAGTTGGATGAGTTTTTGTGATGTGAAAAAAGGTGCTATTTTAGGTTATTTCGCAAAGTGTACCTAATTTGAATTGTGAATGAATAACTCTCATTCTGATAATGAATTCAGTGGTTTGTGAAATATTTTCACGGTGAATGAAAGGTATCTGCTAAATCGTCATGGAACATCGATTATGAAGACATTTTTTTACAGAAACATTGGGGCCTGATTCGCGATTTTGGCTGCGAGTCAGGACATATTTTCTTTTCACAAAATTCACCCTACAAAACACAGTGCTAAGTCATAGACGCGAAAAATCTTTTAACATTGTTGAAATTATTCGAATTACAATCTCTAAAGACAATAATAACTAAGATTGTTTGAGTATGAGAAATTTTATACCTAATCAAGCTTGGGACAGAACTTATTGTCCACCCTGTATATATACAGTGTGTCCGGAAATTATTGGCACTAAGCTTTAACTTAATGTAGTATCAAACTAGTGCTTAGAAAGAGTATTATAATTTCAGGATAACTTCATTTATGTATTTTCTTATTATATATATATACATTGTTTTTAGTCACACTATCATATCATGTGATTACCCAGCATCTTTTCTGAAATGCAAACTCATTCTTTGTCTAGTTTTTGTCAAAATTCCAACCACAGTTTGCTATGGTATAGCAATGTTTCCTTCTATACCGCTTAATTTATTATAGAAATATCTAAGTACGTTTGTGCATATCTTGTAGTTGTGCAATTCTTGAGGATTTGTTCAAAGGATTCGGCAAGATGTAGGCTCAGAATTAGGGGTGCGTCAGTGATTACCCTACAAAAATCAAATTTCTCGAGAAAAAAAAATCAATTTGAGAAAATATAATTACCCACTTTATAAGTTTTTAACTTAGTTACTCTTCTTCAAGATTAAGTATTTTCAGCATTTGTTTTCCTATGCCACATGTCGCGAGTGATCACCATTGTATATGATGGCATTGGTGGTATGAGGTGGCACAGTTTGAAAAATTTAACTTTGTGAGAGTGTAAACAAGTTGAAAGATTAAAAAGTGAGTAATTCGAATATGGAGATTCGAATTTGAAGTTAAATTAAGCGTATCTCTTCCCAATTAAATACCTTGACTCGCTAAATAAATCAGTATTATAACTACAAGCGCGCTTCGCTTGCTTGCGCTGCGCGGCTGGCGGACACTTTGTGTCCGCCGGAGGCTCCCTTCGGTCGCCTGGAGGTGAGACTGGTTAATTATAAGGGAGATATCATCTCTAAATATGTCCATCTTAGTTTTAAAATCGATATCACTTGAAAAATCACCAAATTTGTCAATTTTTAAAATTTTTGATGAGTAATGATGACGTCATACATAGTGATGAGTCATCATTTTTTGATGATAGTTGCATCATATGTGAGGCGTGTTAGTTTACAGATTCTATTAAAATTTCAGCCTTCTATCTCCTATAATGGCTGAGTTATGCACGAATAACTGTGTTGCTTAACTTTTAAAAAATGTGACAATGACGTCATAATTCCATGATGAGTCGACATTTTGGTCTGAGCTCAGAACTTACTGGAGCCATAGCCAAAAGACTCCCACATGCCAAAAATCAGCTTTCTGTGCCTGGTAGTTTCTTCAATCAATTCGTACAGATATATATATACACAAACAAACAATAATCGAGTTTTAATAGTAAGGATATACACATTAATCGAGTTTTAATAGTAAGGATTTGTATGGGGAATTATGGGGTGTGCGAATACTTTTGTTCCGGCAGTGTATATACAGTCGACTCTCGTTAATTCGAACACGGATAAGGAGTACATACAATCGGATAAGAAGTACAAGTTTTGATTCCCCAACCTAATCTATGGCAAAATATATACAAACGAACTCCGATTAACACGAACACGGATAAGACGAAATATCGGATAATAAGTACGATATATATATATATATATATATATATCGAGTTCTAATAGTAAGGATAGATATACTTGTAGTACATACAAAAATTATTGGTACACCCCATAATTCCCCATATAAATAGTTATAATACTGATTTATAAAGCGAGTCAAGGTATTTAATTGGTAAGAGATACACTTAATTTGACTTCAAATTCGAATTCTCCACATTCAAATTACCCACTTTAAGTTTTCAACTTAATTACTCTTCCTCAAGATTAAGTATTTTCAGCATTTGCTTACCTATGCCACATGTCGCGAGTGATCACCATTGTATATGATGGCATTGGTGGTATGAGGTGGCACAGTTTGAAAAATTTTAACCTTGTGAGAGTGTAAACAAGTTGAAAGATTAAAAAGTGAGTAATTCGAAGATGGAGAATTCGAATTTGAAGTTAAATTAAGCGTATCTCTTACTAATTAAATACCTTGACTCGCTAAATAGATCAGCATTATAGCTATTTATATATATATAGTCGACTCCGCTTAATAGGGTCACTGTTTAATTGGGTCAACCGCTTAATCGGGCCACTCTTGGCAGGACCGGAAAAGCTCCCATACATAGAAGCTAGTACAAAATATTATCGAAATGCCGTAAATTTACGAAGATCTGGTATGTGCTAGGTTTTCATCCTACATTCTCAATGGCAATCCATGGTCATTGAAATGGGGCATGTAGCGTCGAAAAATGTACTCTATAATGAAATATGATTTATTCTATTTGTATTTAGTAATTTTATATACACATATAATTAAAGATAATTTTTGAATGAAGAACTTTGATTGCATATTCCAGCTTTGCAATCTCAGAACCATTTCTCGATTCATAGAATTCCCCACTCCCCCTCTCACCATTTGAGAACCGGAGTCGAAGATTTACCTGATTAATAAGAATAAATAAGATCAAAACTAGATAAAATAGAAGACAAAATATATATTCACTTAGCACAGTTCTCCCTTAAATTAATATATATACTCCTATACCCACATATGTGGTATATGTGCATGCTTAGTAACCTGATAGTAGTTTGAAAAATAGAGACTACTGTTAGTACATGATAACTGATCCTAATACAAATTAGTCACATACGTATGCTTGATTGACTATACTGTGAACTGTTCGTAGTATAAAGCTTGTCAGTCCCCTGCTGAAAGCCACTAATACAGAAATACTTGGGACATATGAAATCTATTGTTTAATTTGTATTACTTTGGATTTTGAAATTTTAAGACTTCTTTTTGACTTTGTGGGAAGCCATTCTAGTCAAAGTATTCTATCTCCCATTAATATCATGTGGTAGTATTTCTCTAGTCTAACTTGATACAGCTGGAATCAGCTCTGAGACTAGTACAGCCTATTCTCACTCTCAAGTTCTCACTTCCTTCCTCTCAGTCTGTCGTCAGGAAGATACAGACCCAATTCTGTCTCTTATCACCTCCCTATGTCTCATGTAACCCTGCTCCAGATTTAGACTCCATTTCACACCTTTGTGCCACCTATCGCTCCTCACTCAACTCCTCTCTATCTCGCTCCCAGTTCTGTCTAGACGTGACTGGACATGAGTGGGTATGGATGGCAGAGTACCAGTTTCCACCAGATTATATTTACTCAGTAGCAGCTGTTGTGGAATCCAACACTTTTGGAGTAGAAATACCAACACTCAGGTTTCTACACTGTAAAACAAACTATGCAGAATGTAGTTCATAAGTGATAGCATTCGTTATTAGATCAGAGTTCCTACTCGTCACTACTCACGATCTATCTGCTGTGCCCTTGCAGCTCAAGCCTCATCCTCAATCAGCTATCAGCTGTGTGCAGGGGAGCTGGCAGATAGGAACAGATGTACTCACTCTCCTTGGAGGAGATGTGATTATTCGGCAGGAAGATGCTCTCTTTACATTTGATTGGAATGTAAGTTATGACTCGACAGAATGATTTCATTAGTTCCAGTTCTGAATTCTTTCTTTTATGCACATATCTCCATGCAATTATTGTAGTTTATTTATTTTTCAGTCCTCTTCGCCTGAGCTCACTTGTGAGGCTCTGAATCAGTCGGTATCTCAGATGGAAGTGTTCGGGAATGGATTCATCGCCGCTAGTAAGGTGACTGCAAATCGAGTCTCATTGATAATACACATATCATACAATATTATACTTTGCAAATACAGTCGAACCTGCTATAACGGCCACGTCTATAGCGGTCACCAATGAACAGTCCCGTCCGAAATTCCATAATATTGAACCTGTGTATAGCGGCCACCTACTCAACGGGGCCAGCGGCCACCCTAAAACTGTGTATAACGGCCATCACCTTTTTCACCTTTTTATGTGGACCTGGACCTGTTACGAACGATAAACAAGTTCATGTAATTATGTACTTCAAGTAATGAATTTCTAAAAACTTATTTATTGCATTATTTATTGCATATTTATTGCACTACGTTGATACCTTTTGGGGATTAAGACAATCACCTGTATATAACGGTCACTTGTGTATAACGGCCAATTTTGTCCAGTCCCTTGGGTGACCGTTATGTACAGGTTCCACTGTTGTATTATATTTTTGTTTTTATCAGTACGGACTCATCTGGATAGAACTTCATAATCGCACATCTTATTCGGTAAGTTGTATCTATTCACACTTATTATTCCTCTTTACGTATTATCAACATCGTCTATCTGTGTCACAGATGTCATTGCTTTCACAAGGACATTGCCCTCGCAGCATCTTCCTAGACAAGAGACCTCCCATCAGATTCGGACTCTACTCCTTGGAAGGAGGGGTAGAGAGAGGGGCCGTGGTGCTTATTGGAGAGAGAGGTAGCAGCTGGTCTTATAGTATAGGATGATCAGATGTATCATTACACTTATGTGCATGTCATTCTATGTAGGAGAAGCTACCACATTGCTAGAGTTCAATTTGAAAAACCAACTCTCTCCATTATTGTCTCCATCTCAAATTGGTAAGCGTTGCGATTTCAACTTAATTTACACATGAAATACTTTATAGTAGACATCAATTAAATCTCTCTAACGCAGGAAACATGACTATCACTTCTGTTCTCTACTCGTGGGTTGGCGATGATATTATGATTTTGTTGACTGACTCAGAACAATCTCTTTTAGCCACTTTTGATAGTGGTGAGTTAGCATTGCAGTAAAATAGATTATCAATACAACTCTCAAAGTTCATTCGTATTATATTAATTTGTTCGAATATTTTACTAAAAGACTTCTGTAGACAAGAAACTCTCCAAACTCTCCAAATTCCCAGAACTCCCTTCACATAGTAAGAAAATTATGCTCGAATTACTGCTAAATATTAATGTGTGAGTGACTTTTCATTTCATATTTCGTGTACAGATGCGACAGGTTTGGTTAAAGCAGCCACTGCTTCCCATCTGCATGGGAACCTCTCTTTAACCATTCGAGACATGAGAACTCTCTCCAACACTGAGATTTTGCTCTGGGGCAGCACTCTCCTCTACAGGTAAGGAAGCCGACATATCCATTAACTGCTTAATTGCTCTTATTGCAATTACTTGTTTCCTCAGTCCTGACTTCGGGAGGAGCTTCTACTGGTTCTCAGAGGTCAGACAGCCAGTCTCGAGTGTGGCGGTCTATCCTGATGGAAGGGCCATTGCTACTACACAGTCTAACCAGGCACTAAAATACACACATTGAACGTAGCTACCCGTGTGTCAAGATGTTATGTTGCATTTAATCTAGGTTCTCTATACTTCGATCTCATCGCTGGAACTAATAGAGCTCTCACACCCGCCTCTTCTAAATAGCTCTGTGGTCTCATTTCAGTTCACACACGATGACGTCATTGAATGGGTGAGTTATTATTTACTAACTCAATACAATTATAATTATTTATTATTTATTCATCATATGACTCTTCCAGACCTCACTTCCCGTTGGCAGTTCTCCCCTCGTCACACGCTATACCATTCCCTCCCACTCACACCTCCCTGATCCAGACACATACTCTCCTCCCAACTTCTCCTCACATCTCAACTCTACTGTTCTCCTAAACTCGTCTATCTATCTCCTTCCCCACGCAGACTGGATTTCCCACATCTCTTCCCCTCCTAACACCTCCTGCTCCTACTCAGGACTTTCTCTCCTCTCTTCTCACTGTACCACCCTCACCAGAGACGCACACCAGTTCATTTCGCCGTTACAGAACTCCCTGTACTACCATCCTGACCAGTTCTCTCCCTCCTATCTGTACGACTGTTCCCAGAAGACTCACGGACTACCGCCTTACATGCGACAAATCCTACACATTCAACATATCTCTACTCTTCTATCTTGACGCTTCTTTCCCTTGTCTCACTCAATATGGTAAGAATTCTTTTCTCTCATCGTTTTATCGGTCTAGATACTTACATTATTATAGAGGTACGATTCGTGACGGTCAAAATAGAAATTTTAACACTTAAGTGACAATTTTAGGCAAAACTAAAGACTTTCACAAAGTACATTAGAGATAAAATGAATGAAGAAGGCTTAAAAACAATCATTCAAGGTTACTTTCATCGACAGCCTATGGTATTCATAGTCTCTACCCTATTTTTGTAATTTGTTTACTTTATGTACGTATCTATGATAAACAAAAGTAAACGAATAATTTATCACATAGATTCGAAAATACGATTTTCAGAATCTACACCCTTAAAACCCCCATGTCACTTGTTGGAAGCTAGTCTCTAACATATTTTTCATTGATTTGACATGAACATAGCATGAACATGACATGAATATTTAATGCTGTATGGCAAGAACTTGGCATGAACATTTAATGTTGTCTTCTGCTGATTCCGGACTTAGATATAATTATTACAACTCCTGTTGACTCTCAGGTTTTTCAATTCTTCTCTCAGATCCTTATCCAAACTCAAAACACTAGCAAACCACTTGTAATTGATATGAATAGATATACTGTTTAAAGTTACTAAGGTTGCATCCTTCTAGCCATACTACTCTGCCAGCCCAATTTGAATGTACCTGGCAAAGCATCATTAACAACGGTAGAGTTAGAGAATGGCAGTTCCCATCGCTCAACTGAAGGAGGAGCATCCACATTTCTATCGTGTTTATGCAAGGCTGAAGAGAGACATAGCTTCAGATAATCGTCTTAATGGAGTGTTTTGTATTAACTCGACTCATGTCCTCATCCACTACTATGCCCAATATTTGTACGCACGCCCCATCAGAAACTATGGGTCAGCAGACGGGTTCAGTAAGCAGACACTGAACTGGCTGAATACGATACTCTTCATCTGTGCTCTGATATTCATAGCTCTCTTCATGGTGCTATTGCCGATCGCGTGCATAGGGCTCGGCATTTACGGACTAATTAACTGCGAGGAATCTATTAATTTGAATGTACAATTGCAGATTGTAGGCACTGCAGCCATGGTTGAGTTCCTTGCTCGGCTTATATTCTACACCGTGGGACGGCTGGAGAATAAGGATTCCATATTTACCTACGTAGAGACATTTGACTTCATGGTCATCCCAATTGTAGGCCTGTTCATCTGGGGGGCGGTGGAAGCTTCCTGTTCTCACTGTCCGACTGAACTGACTTCGGTGAACCTGGGAAGTGTGCTGAACATTTTGGGAGTAGTAGGTTGGGGGATGTTTTTGCTATTTCGCATACAGAGAGGGGTCAGCCTTTTTCTGGTTGAGTTCACAGGGATTGAATGAAGACTCTTTTACGTGACTATTTCTGATATGATGTAAATATACCTTATACCAGTCACTGCCTGCTATGTATTAATATCTAACACAATTATTGTACGGACTGTAGCAATAGTCAATAGTTAGATACTTCTAACCTTCAAATCTAGTAGTTTTGTTTGTTTTTCCCAATAAGGAAATATTCAATTCACCTGGCCTCGAGAGGTGAGGAGGGTGATAAGGAGGGCCCAGGGTGTAAAGTGAGGGAGGGTTAGAAGGGTGTGGAGTAATTTTATGTTCTACAAACTCTTCAAAACCTAAATTATTACTACACATGCTAAATAGGATTTCGGGTATTGGTTCTTGTATATACTTACGTACTATTAGTATAAGGAATTTCTGTTTAAATGCCATAGTCCTCGGCGTTTTATCTGGGTCTTAAATTCATAATGCAAATTTTTCTAATCCCAACATACGATGCATAAAGTTCAGCAGCAAACTTGTTATCCAACATTGTTGAATGAAATTGTTTTTATTTTCCAATACTTGATAATATCCAGATTTGTCGAGCACTTCGTTAATGTTTGAACCACCCTAGTTTATAAACATGCGTATATATGTATGTGTATGTAAGGTAGATAAACACTTAACAGTTGGAAGATACTGAATTTGCGTATTTAAATTAACTCGAACGATTATTAATTTAACAAAAGTCAATTCATTGCAACAATATACATTCCGCACATTCGCTCAACCTTTCTACTTAGATGGAATCAATGATGTTCTACAAATTTTATTGAAATATTTGGTTTGTGGTAGTAAACATATTCGTATTTTGATGCGAAGGATAATATGGGTTTTCTCGAAATTTAATACTCTCATTTGATATCTGAGCTGCATTTCACAATGATTTACGGAAATTTAACCGCTACTGTTAAACTGAAGAGCTGGATACATCAACACATCTGTGCATAACTGTGTCTACGCACCTCTTGCAATTCATTTTCGCTATTTACGCGGCATTTCGAAGTATTACTTCAATTTCTACAAGTACCTCTATATCTTTTAGCACGTGATTGGAAATATTACACTTACTGATTATGTGTTTGATCAAGCTTAATTTTGTTGTTGTTTTCCTTTGTTGGTTTGTGAATCTTCTCACAGCGACGAGTTCACTAAGGTGGAATGTAGAGTTCAGAAGAGATCACAAAATAGAGAATTTGACATTGATAAACAGTAATGATAATTTTGTGATATTTATCAAGATTCAGGAGAACAATAGAATCGTAAGTTCGTTTTATTTATTATTTTATTGCTATTAACTACACTTGTAGGTAGGATGGAATGCATTCTGTAAACTTAAATAATTAATGCGATTTTACAAAATGATTTCATTGAAGATAATTTCCTTAACATTGCCATATCTTCCTAACTATCTTGCTTACCTAGTTAGTCAGTGTTTGAGGTGAAAATGTCAATAGATACAAAATAACGATGAGTAACACAAAATAACAATTATCAACTCAAAATGTCATTTGACTCTAACAGCCTATTGCCTATACTAACAGGGGGATAATCTAAGTTAAGCAAATTCAAAGTTAAGAAAAGTAAAGTACCTACTCCTACTGCAATAATATGCTGCTAACACTCTAAACCTATTATACAAAAACAAAAACAAAACATAGACTTAATTGTCCGCTTTGAGGTTGATGAAAATCTGGGCCTTGGGATTTAGTTTCTTAAAACGTTTGGACTTGTCTTCTGTTGAAGATTGCTCGTTAAGATGTTTGATACGATGATAATCAGGATGAGAATAGTTGATGTACACGGTAGGTTGATATTCAATTATTAATGCATCCATTTTATCCCTGATGTCTCGTTCCCAATAAAATTGACAACCCTGATCACATTTTCCTCTAGCTGTAAGAATATTGAAATATCCTTTTGTATGTTCCATATAAAAGTGAAAAATTACGTTTTTAACCCCAAATCCTGATTTCCAATCGGTTTCTGTAGTTGCTGTTGCTAAGCCATGTAACATCGCTAATTCATTTCCTTCGCTACAGTAAGTATTAATTCTTTCGAGGAAGGTTTGTATACTATTTGCGTCAGTTGTAAATTCACGATTATTTGGAAATTTTTCGACACACTTTAGTCCACTAACTGCATGGCCGTGATAGACGATAATTTTAAAATACACTGTTTCTCCAAGGGTTTCTTCAATGATTTCTGACACACACTTTCCAAAGATATTTATACTTCCGAACATCAGACCAGTCCCATCAATGACGAAACATATGTAGTAATTGAGCGAAAATAAAGATCTGTATATCTCCTCGCGAGAAGTGTAAGGAACGTATGTGATCTGTGTTCCTTTGTTTGCGTAGTACTTCAGTATTTCTCTTCCAAATTTATTCCAGATCCTTTTCATCTTGTCGCGGTTCTCCCTTTGTAAAACTACATATTTTTCATCTGTAGGAAGGCTCCAGTCCCACTGATCTCCATAATTTTCTTTAAACTCGCACCACGTCAAGTTCTGTCCTGGAATCAGGACTTGAGTGCCATCCGTGTACTCATCACACATGAGCAGTATTGCAGTTCTATCCTTATTAATATTCCAGACTTTTCCTCCCATTGAGCACATCTGATGACCTGTCATTATTCGGCACTTTCCACCTTGTGGGTGTATTTCTCTCTCACAGAATTTACCGCAGCTAGGACACTGGTATGGACAGCTAGTGGCATCGGCTTCAAATAGCTCTTTCGTTGTTTTTAAAATATTTTCATATTCGGCCTTAGTTACTTGGTATTCATAACCATTTAACGTACGCAGGAATTCCTGTACGTAGACTTTGATGTTGAATATCGTCTCGGTGCTTCTGAACATATTTGATTCTGACATCATTTTAAACGTTTCTTTATCTAGTACTCCGATAGGATTGTGTGGCTTTTCAAAGAGCACATAGGTCTGATTTTTTTTTTTAATGTTTATATCGTTCACTCGAAAGACACCTTTGAAGAGGTTTCTGAATTCTTCCGCACTTGCTTTTGGATTGAGATATATTTCCAAAAAGAACACCATTGCGTTAAATGGAGCGAATCTTGTTTTAGGATTTAAATTACAAGCATTCTCTTCTGTTATTGTTTCATCGACAACCTCGAAATTGCTGTCTGAATCTGATCCGATATCCTCGAGACGATCCAATTTCTGACACTCAGCGAGTAGCCTCTCTAAGAATTCGTTTAGGACCAGTTCGACTTTTGCTATTTGCTCCGTAAATGTATATCTCATATCTCCAATGATTTGATCATGAAGTTTTTTGGCCAGCTTGAACCATTCTTTTTGGAAAAGCGTTTTTAAGCATTGTTTATGATCGCATATGTACTCAACAACGAGATTGTCTCCATCAATATTGTTTAATTCTTTTGAAACTTTCTCATTTGCTAGGAGCAAGATACTTTTGTGTGAAAGTTTATTCCTGAATGCATCAAAATATCTTTCATTGACGTTCTGTTCGCAAACTGTGTTGACTTCTCGCCAAACTGCAGCTAGTAAATCCCCAGCAAATTTGTTCGCCATTGTCAGATCACCATTTCTCATTTCTTTGCGCTTCCAATTTCCTCTCGCCAATTCTCTGTTTTGAACTTTCTGCAGGAAATACTTGAGGTCTATTTCTTTTTTTGCTTGTCTTGATTTGATCTCTCTTTCCTCTTCTAGTTTGGGTTTTAGAAGTGACTTGAATGCTAAAGCAAACGCGAATGTCGATATTGTCCTTTCGGCCACATTTGTCAATTTAGCTTCAATAAAGTTAATCTCATAATTCACTACTTTGCAGATGTGACACAAAAGATCTACGATTTCTTTCACAGTTGAGTGAGAAATGTTTGGGTCTTTCTTAGTGAACTCTAGAATGGATTTTGAGATATCATTAATGAATTTATCCCATGTACTTTTTTTAAAATCACTTGGATCCTTTAGGTGTGAGGCGAGCAATGCTATTTGCTTTCTTTTCTCAAGCTTCCAAATGACGTCAGGATGGTTGAAGTATCCAGAACAATATTTGACCAGTGGATGGCATTCTGATGGAACCCAAAATGAAAACTTTAGGTTTGGTTTAGAGCCATGAGCAGTGCGCTTATTATACAACGATGTTTTATTTAAATACTCACACTTTGTCTTTCCTGTGTAAGGCGTCATATCCTTTATGGGTACCCTGTTCTCTTTCCAAGGATAGATGAACTGTTCCATTTGGGGACCTTTTTGATGACCGTGACGAAATTTTGTTAGCATCTGTTCTCTGAGGTCCTGTATTATTTTATCCATTTTGAAGTTGAATTTACGAAATAGTGCATAAATCGTTTGTTTGTTCTCCATTGTTTTCGACTCCATCCTGAATAAGGAATACAAATCATCGAATTTTTGATAAAGTTCATCTTCTTCTTCATTTTTGTTGTCTCTAAAGCAGTTTCTCCAGACTTTGTTAAATTCTCTCTTTTGTTCTTCGATCGTTAATTCAAAATATTTGTCAGCATTCTTCTCAATGTCTTCTTGGAACTTCGTCATACTCTCCTTTAGTTTTATCTCAGTCAGCCTAGATTTGAGTTGGAATTTAATCTTATCTTCATAGATCTTTTTCTCCATGTAGATAAGTCTGTGCAAGTTAGATTTGGCTTCATCGCACATATAGTTCATTCTTTTGAGTAAAGAATCGTGTTGACACTGTGCTGCAAAGATGGTCAGAACTTCTTCTTGATATGTCTCAAAAATTTCGTCCAATTCTTCCTTCACTTTTTCCAGTAATCCTTTAGGAGGACTCCATTTGGCGATGTCTTTTATTTTACAGATCGATTTTTCAGTAATCGATCGATACTTTTCTTTATTAAAATAAATGATTTGCTTCATTAAATTGCTCAATATTTTGTTTAGTGAGATGCTACACCTAAGTTCTTCAGTATTTCTGTATTTCACTATGTCCTGATATTTGACGATAGTGTCCCAAATAACTCCAGACATCTCCATCCATTCACTCATTGTTTTGAAAGGTATTTTATAATCCTGCTTCAAATCATTGAAATTGGATTGACTATCACTGTCACAAGAATCGCTTTTAAGTTGGTGGATAATTGCAATTCGCAAATTAGCACATTCATTCGCGAAACTAACTGTAGGGGATAACTTGTTTAAATCTGAATCAAATAATTTGGTAATCTGAGTATTCAAAGGTTCCGAGTTGAATGCTGATGGAAGAACAAATAAGTTTTCTCTGGATACTTGTATTAATTCAGAGATTTTCAATCCTTCCGTTTCCATAAGATACGATTCTTCATTGAGTTTGTCCAGAAGAGTATTTATGGCATTCAGATGCTTGTCTGGATCAGGATCTGCTTGTTGATTGAGAACGAAGAATATTTTGGGCGCTGATACTTTGCTTACTTTCAATTTGTTGAGAGAGTAAGCACATATTTGTAAAAGATTCCGCATTTCTTCTCCGAGATCCCCTTTCACATTAATGATAACAACTTGTGACACAGCTAGACAAAACAGCACCATTGTCCTGTCAAAGTGTATGCACGAAGTATCCTGAATGTTCTTTCCTCTTTCCATTGCATCTAGTCCTTCTGTGTCGAGAATAAGGAAATGCTCAGAATTGTTGACTGGTTGACTGAGTTTTGAAAGAGACCCATAGATTCCTTTTTATTATTCTTGAGTTTTGTTCGATTAGATTTGGAATGAAAATGAACGTAACTGTTTTACCACACAGCGGCATTTGTTCTATACTTAGATCACCTCCTGAGCAATCACGAACCAGTACATAGACATGCAGTGTGTGGACTGTGATTTTGTTTAAGTCATCTACCAAGCGAGAATGGTTCACTTTATAGTCAGAATAACTGACGTGAATTAGTGCTATGTCCAAGTTTTGACAGATATCTCCAATTACGTTACTATCTGAGCTTGCGTTGCAATCTATATAAGCCCATTGTGTAGATTCATGAATACTTCTGTCTTTTTTTCCAAATAGATTCTTTGTCATCTGTATATCGATAGAATTTAAATGGAATGGACTGTTTTGAGGACTACTTTTCACGAAATCTGTTTTAAACATTAAATCCAGTAAGGTGGATTTTCCTATAGGATTCCATGAAGCCCATCCTAACCCAAACGAAACCAACCCATGGAATTCTTGAAGGGAATACCAGAGCTCGTTACAGATTTTGAATTGGGCATATGTTTGCTCCAGCTGATGGGATTCGAGCAGGAGGTAGAAGAAGGGAACTGGATTACTGAATGAGTAATGCTCTATGCAGAGACCTCTGACTACGGGGTCTGACATTTGGAAGATTAAATGGAAGATGTCCAGTGTAGTTAGTGATATGTTAGTTATACTGGCGATTGTTTCTCTCAATTCTTCCAATGGTAAACTGCATTTAATGTGATAGAATATCAAAGGCAAAAGTTCGCGAAATATCTTCTTTGGTGAACCATCCAAATTGTTTGCATTCCGTATCAAGTTACTGAAAGAGTCTGAAATAATCATTCTGTATATGGTATGTGATATTTCTATGTCCGTTCCAAATTCAGTTTTTATATTTTGAATTTGTTTAAATTGTTCTTGTGCACAATCAAACATGAGTTCTCTGTCTGGGGAATATCTCAGTAGGTAATCTCGGATAACTCTTTCTATCTTATTCAGTTTTATACTGAGATCTCCTATGTCGTCAAGACTGCTTGCTCTGATACATGCCTTCGCTTCACTACTCAATGTTTCGTCGATTTCGAAGAAATTTTGTGATTCTTCGAATTTCAGGAAGTATTGCTTGACATCTTGGTATTCTCTTTCGTTTCTCTTGGGTAGTTCACAACAAATTTTTTCTTGTAATTTGACATTCTTTGTCAAAATCATTTTTCTCAATTTCATAATTGGATATTCCTCAAAATTTTTGTATATGATTTCTAAAATCCTCGTTCCTTCTATGCAATTGAAATTGATGCAACTGCTCTCAACATATTCTCTAATTTTCTTTTCGGACAATTGCAATTTCGTTGCAATTTCAATCATTGAAAATTCATCATTGTATTTTTCTTTTATTGCTTCTTTTTCTAATTCAGTTAATGGATTGGCTTCTGAATACCAGAAGTACGCTGAGACAACATCTTTCTGAACGCCGTGCAGCAGAGCAATCCGCTGTGGACTTTCTCTCGGATTTTCTTTGACCAGCAGTTCAAATTTTTTAATTTCTTCTTTAGGAACTTGGCTGCTCTTGTAAGCTTTTAATTCATCTAATGCATCTTTCGCAAGGTCAACTTTTATTGATAATCTTTTTGCTAGAATTTCTGGATAATCTATGAAATCGAATCCTTGTTCCACTATAAATGCTACAGCTTTTACACTCAGATCTAGATGGAATAGTGCATCTTCTAAAGACTCCTCGTTCTCAATTTTGATATCTGGTGATGTTGTGTGTGTAGATGAATAGGTATCCTTATGTGATGTTTTGGAGAGAAAACTGAACTCTCCTGTAAACCCCCCAGCCATCTGATATATAATGCTCGCTAATCAAAACATGAATTAGGAATTACTTATATTTAAAAAAACAATCCACAGACGGGATGGGACCCACGAGACATTTCCTGAGTACCATACGTACATGAATGTTACGTTACTATCTCAGGAAAATGTTATATAGTCCACTTCCGAAAACCAGAGCAGACCGCACAGAGTTGCACGCGGGCCGACTTTTCTTATCGCCCCGCGGGCCTTGCGGGCCGAATATATAATAGTTTACGGGATCCACGGGCCAGAAATATTGGCAAGACTCCCCGCGAGACAACCGAGACGATGTTTTTAATTGTCACGAGGTACCAATTAAGGAATACTTACGTAAATGGAACTTTGTTAGTTTCTACTTATTTGTGTTTGCAGAAACTCACTCCCATAAAAAGATTCCCAAAATGTCTCTCTTTAGTTAGTAACTTGCAAAGCAGGCCAAAAATATTTATGCGGGCTTCTTGCGGGCCGCGGCTACAAATTTAGGCCCGCGTGCAACTCTGAGACCGCAAACCAGGCGCATCTGGAAAAATATGGTCGTGTTCTATGCAAATTACTCTCGGAAACCGGGGCGAGTTTGGATGATATTTTTCTTTGCAAAATTATGTTTTTAGTTTAATTACCTTAATTTGACTTGGGGTCAAAGGTATAAATAGAAATGACCCCACTTTCATTTTCAATTTCAATTGAAAATGAATTAACTTTTGTGATATTTGGGGTTGATTTTATATCAGCTAATAATACATTTAATAACCTAAAAACAACCAGTTCGGAGATACTGGTGAAAACAGTTGCACCGTTTATAATTTCGATCACGAAAGCTGGTCGCAACTATTTTCACCAATATCTCCGAACCGGTAGCTTTCAGGTCATTAAAATGTATTATTAGTAGCTGATATAAAACTACCCCTAAATATCACAAAAAACCCCAGATACTGGTATATTTAAACATCAGAATTACGCCTTATACAAATTTACGCCTCTAACTGGACTTATCCCATCATAAATCAGCACCAGAAGGAACCTACTTTGCGCGACCACTAAATCATATTATAATTGCTCGAAAATTTTATAGTACAAGTACATACTTGATGATCAATGTTAACTATTCGAAGACTGTGCATCTAAGGATTTAAACTTTCGAATATTTTGGAGCACCCTAATATATATATATATATATTGATTCTGCGGCCCCGGATTTCATTCGATCATCTAAGCCAATATGATAGGAAGGCCCCCGATGTTTTTATTTGGCTCCGCCTTGCCCCGAATTGGGAAATTGCTGTGACCACCCCCTGACAGTAAATGCCTATGCTTGCCAATCTCGGTTGGACCAGCCATAACATACTCAATTATGTTTTAATGTTGACCTAAATCAACACTACACGATCATTTAGTAAGATTTCTTGAATGCGGAATTGCCCGAATTATTCAGGCGCCCCCAAAATATTTACGCTTGCATAAAAACAATTTCTCAAACATGCCAAAGTGGCATGGGCTTAATTTTGGTCAAGAAGACCCCCAATAACTCAAAACCATCAAAAAAGTTTCTTAAATTTCTCGGTTGACCCCTAAATCTAGGATTTAGTCCTGGAAGGACTTTTTAATACCTCACATATGCACTATCCTTACTATTAAAACTCGATTAATGTGTATGTATATGAATTGATTGAAGAAACTCCCAGGCATAGAAAGCTGATTTTTGGCATGTGGAAGTATTTTGGCTATGGCCCCAGTTAGTTTTAACCTCAGACGAAAAAGTCGACTCATCATGGAATTATGACGTCATTATCACCTTTTTTATAATTAGAAATTTCAGTTTCTCGACCATAACTCAGCCATTTTAAGTGATAGAAGGCTTAAATTTTAATAGACTGTGTATATTAATATATCTCACATATGATAAAACTATCACCAAAAAATAATAAGTCATCACTCTGTTATGACGTCATCATTTCGCATCAAGAATAGAAAAATGTCGGTCGACAGACCGTGCAGCTCTAGGAAGTGCCTCGGAGGAATATCAAATGTTAATATCGGAATACATCGGGAAATGCTCATTTTAGGGCATTCTAGTGTTAATTAATTAATTAATATCGGAATCTATACATGTATTAAAATTCACTATATTAACAGTTGAGAACTCGCTTTTAACTCAATTCACACCTTTTTAAAAAAATTATATTTTTTAAAAAAGGTGTGAAAATATGTATATGAACTTATTTAGTAACTCTTAACATTCACATATTATCACTTTCAAAGTGCGTAATTCGGAATCTACATATTAAAATATCCTATATTAGCCATTGTGAACTGGCTTTTAGATTAAAATAAGATTTTTCAAAAGGTGTGAAAATATGTATATATCAATATGCTAATACCTCATAAAATATTCACGTTATTACTTTTAAAGTGTGAAAATCGGATCCTACATGGTGAAATACCTTACAATAGTCGTTGAGATCTTACTTATATCTTTAAACAAAGCTTTGCGGTGGTGGTATTAAAATATGAATATATACTTCTAAAAACCGGAAGTGATGAGATTTTGCGAAAAAATGTTGACGGTGCACATCTACGCCATAATGAGATTCTACATGCGAAATTTTATAAAAATCGAACTGTTAGATTTCGCAGTAGCGCGCGTACGGACATACATACATACGGACGGACGAGATACTCCGTCCATGCCATAAGGGCATCTCCCTATAGGAGCTGCACTAAAAATTGACAAATTTTGTGATTTTTCGAGTGATATCGATTATAACATTAAGTTAGCGGAAAGTACAAGTATTTTGAGCTGTTATCTACCCTATAATTAATCAATGCGAGTCTATTCGCCCTTTGCGCGCCTCATGCGGACACAGGTGTTCGCCGCACGCAGCGCAAGCAAGCGAAGCGCTTGTATTAAATAGTAATAAAATATTAATATCATATAAAGATCGAATGTTGGATTTAGTCCAGCATCAATCCGAAAAATCCATTAAAACCCAAAAACTAGGCCAAAATATCAGTGCTAGTTAACCGTAGAATGTCGACTAGGGACACAGTATCCCAGATCGCGGATGCCTCCCACTGAAGCCTTAAAAGCGCGAAGTCATATAAATGCTCAGCATTATACAGTTAAAATCAATAATAATGAGCTTTAACATCAATAATCAAACTCAACAAAACATTTTCGAACCTCTGATGGTGAGATTTACCCCGATTTGCAAGGACTATCCCATAATCCATAGGTTTTAGCTCTGAGTATAGTATTATCAAGGTATAGGAAACTGCTGTTTTTAATCGCTAATGCTCCAACACTTATAATTTTAAGTTATGGTATTTCAACGGGGCAATAAATGAGCAAATTTTGTCCGTACTGCGTGATCATTGGGTTATAACTTTTGAACCGATTGTCCGACTTGAAAAATATATTCTTCTATGTATTTAACAAGTCTTACTTGACATTACAATAACATAGAATATCTAAAACGAGTCGATATCATCAATTCTAAATACATAATTCCAAAAAGAATTGTATTAAGAATAGGATTTTCAGACATAAGGTAGCAAAATTTTGTCTTTCGAGAGTTGGACTTCTTGGACTTTTGATATGTTTTCTAGGATGATTTTAACTAGCTTCACTGATGTTTTGGCCTTATTCGGAATTCTTTTGGGTATTCGTCGATTACTCCTGGACTAATTGATATACATACTATACAACTGGGCGTGTAAAGTTTATGTTTCCTGATGATATCGCAATCCCAGAGGTAATTTTGCTTTGAAAATCTCAATTCAATTAATTCTCGCACAGGGGTTATCGTATTTCGGACACGCCATAATTTTACAAAGATATAGTCTGGCTAGGTTTTCATCCTATATTCTCAATGGCAATCAATGGTCATTGAAATGGGACGTGTTAAAACAAGCGAAATGAAGGGCGATAAAAGTCCTGAATCCCTGATGGAGGGACTCGTCCTATACCTATAAATCTTCGTTTTAAATTAACAACTAAAAGATACATTCCTTTTAGCATATGTGGCAATTGAATAATGTATAACGCAGATTCTTGAGTTAAGAAGTGGCGTCGAAAAATATACAGTACATTTTATTTAGTGATTTTATATACACGGAGAATTAAAGATAACTGAGAACTTTGATTGCATATTCCAGCATTGCAACCTCAGAACCATTTGAGAACCTGGGGGTGGTCGAAGATTTATTACCTGATTAATTTAATAAGGATAAACAAGATCAAAACTAGATAAAATAGAAGACATAAAATATATATTCACTTAGCACAATTAATATATATATATACTCCTATAATCTATTATATATGTGCATGTAACCTGATAGTGAATATTATAAAAATAGAGATTACTGTTAGTACATGATAACTGATCCTAATACAAATTAGTCGTATACATATACCTGATTGACTATACTATTTGAACTGAAAGCCACTAATACAGAAATACTTGGGGGCGTATGAAATTCAATTTTTATTACCTTGGATTTTGAATTTTTGAGAAATATTTTTGCCTATAGGACGCCAACGCAAACTGTGTGCCCTCGCAAGCCGAAGTCGTTCACAAGAGGCTGCATCAAGTGTTGAGTGGTTTGACCACAACTCTAGTATCCCTACACAATTGATGCCTGGTGGAGTTTATAATTTCTGAATTCAAACTTTTTTTGTAATAACGATGCGTTCCCACAAATCATACTTACCAACACCTCTTGAAAAGTTCCCTGGATTTCAATGGCAAATCCCTGGATGTTATTAGATTATAATTTTATTGACTAAATTAGAATGAATCAATGAGCTTTTCGAAATTCTCGATCAAGGAAAATCCCTGGATTTTTAATAAAGGCTGAATATGTATGTACGTAATTAAGATTTCGAAATGGATAAGTACGCGATTTAGGGAAAGGTATATCGAATGTCATCTAACGCGTTAAATAATCACTTGATCAAAATTCTAGAACAATTTTCGAAATTCATGACCCAGGAAATTTTCCTGGATTCCTGAAGACTAAATAATGAGGAACATAAAATTATTCAATAAATTCTATAAACTATATTACAATAATGAAAATGATTATATAGACTAGTTAAAAGCTCAAAATCCCTGGATCCCTGGATCATGAGTCATTTCCCTGCATAATCCAGGGATCCCTGGAGGGCTAGCTAGTAAGTATGAAAGTTGTCGCAATATCAACTGTGTAGAGTCTAGCACCTATTGTTTATTACCATAAAATTGACATAACTAGAAGAAATCAACTTGGTTTTGCAGCGACTTGAAGCCATTCTAGTTAAAGTATTCTATCATCCATTAATATCATGGGTAGTATTTCTCTAGTCTAACTTGATACAGCTGGAATCAGCTCTGAGACTTGTACAGCCTATTCTCACTATCAAGTTCTCACTTCCTTCCTCTCAGTCTGTCGTCAGGAAGATACAGCCCCAATTCTGTCTCTTATCACCTCCCTCTGTCTCATGTAACCCTGCTCCAGATTTAGACTCTATTTCACACCTATGTGCCACCTATCGCTCCTCACTCAACTCCTCTCTATCTCGCTCCCAGTTCTGTCTAGACGTGACTGGGCATGAGTGGGTTTGGATGGCAGAGTACCTGTTTCCACCAGATTATATTTACTCAGTAGCAGCTGTTGTGGAATCCAACACTTTTGGAGTAGAAATACCAACACTCAGGTTTCTACACTGTAAAACTAACTATGCAGAATGTAGTTCATAAGTGATAGCATTCATTATTAGATCAGAGTTCCTACTAGTCACTACTCACGATCTATCTGCTGTGTCCTTGCAGTTCAAGCCTCATCCTCAATCAGCTATCAGCTATGTGCAGGGGAGCTGGCAGATAGGAACAGATGTACTCACTCTCCTTGGAGGAGATGTGATTATTCGGCAGGAAGATGCTCTCTTTACATTTGATTGGAATGTAAGTTATGACTCGACAGAATGATTTCATTAGTTCCAGTTCTGAATTCTTTCTTTTATGCACGTATCTCAATGCGATTATTGTAGTTTATTTATTTATTCAGTCTACTTCACCTGAGCTCACTTGTGAGGCTCTGAATCAGTCCGTATCTCAGATAGAAGTGTTCGGGAATGGATTCATCGCCGCTAGTAAGGTGACTGCAAATCGAGTCTCATTGATAATACACACATCATACCATATTATACTTTGCAAATACAGTCGAACCTGCTATAACGGCCACTCTATATAACGGTCACCTGTCTATAGCGGTCACCAATGAACAGTCCCGTCCGAAATTCCAAATATTGAACCTGTGTATAGCGGTCACCTGCTCAACGCGGCCAGCGGCCACCCTAAAACTGTCTATAACGGCCATCACTTTTTTCCTTTTATGTGTTTATTACCGGACCTGTTACGAACGATAAAGTTCATGTAATTACTTCAAGTAATGGATTTCTAAAAACTTTATTTATTGCACTACGTTGATACCTTTTGGGATTAAGACAATCACCTGTATATAACGGTCACTTGTGTATAACGGCCAATTTTGTCCAGTCCCTTGGGTGCAGGGGTTTATCTAGGTGCTCGGCCGGCACTTATAGGTGCCAGTCTGGTGTCGTCCGAGGAGCCAAGGTGCTTGCAGTGTGATTCGATTTTGGTGCTGGGTTTCCATCATCCCTGAAATTACAAGATAAACCCCTGTTTGGGTGCCATATAACTTTTATCACCTTCTAAAAAGTGCCGGACTGGGAAATCCTAGATAAACCCATGCTTGGGTGGCCGTTATGTACAGGTTCCACTGTTGTATTATATTTTTGTTTTTATCAGTACGGACTCATCTGGATAGAACTTCATAATCGCACATCTTATTCGGTAAGTTGTATCTATTCACACTTATTATTCCTCTTTACGTATTATCAACATCGTCTATCTGTGTCACAGATGTCATTGCTTTCACAAGGACATTGCCCTCGCAGCATCTTCCTAGACAAGAGACCTCCCATCAGATTCGGACTCTACTCCTTGGAAGGAGGGGTAGAGAGAGGAGCCGTGGTGCTTATTGGAGAGAGAGGTAGCAGCTGGTCTTATAGTATAGGATGATCAGATGTATCATTACACTTATGTGCATGCCATTCTATGTAGGAGAAGCTACCACATTGCTAGAGTTCAATTTGAAAAACCAACTCTCTACATTATTGTCTCCATCTCAAATTAGTAAGCGTTGCGATTTCAACTCAACATTTACACATGAAATACCTTTATTAATAAACATCAATTGTAACTCTCTAACGCAGGAAACATGACTATCACTTCTGTTCTCTACTCGTGGGTTGGCGATGATATTATGATTTTGTTGACTGACTCAGAGCAATCTCTTTTAGCCACTTTTGATAGTGGTGAGTTAGCACTGCAGTAAATTATAATACAACTCTCATAGTTTGATTCATTCGTATTATATTAACTTGTTCGAATATTTTACTGAAAGACTTCTGTAGACAAGAACCTCTCCAAACTCTCCAAATTCCCAGAACTCCCTTCACATAGTAAGAAAATATGCTCGAATTACTGCTAAATATTAATGTGTGAGTGACTTTTCATTGTATATTTCGTGTACAGATGCGACAGGTTTGGTTAAAGCAGCCACTGCTTCCCATCTGCATGGGAACCTCTCTTTAACCATTCGAGACATGAGAACTCTCTCCAACACTGAGATTTTGCTCTGGGGCAGCACTCTCCTCTACAGGTAAGGAAGCAGGACATATCCATTAACTGCTTAATTGATCTTATTGCAATTAATTGTTTCCTCAGTCCTGACTTCGGGAGGAGCTTCTACTGGTTCTCTGAGGTTAGACAGCCAGTCTCGAGTGTGGCGGTCTATCCTGATGGAAGGGCCATTGCTACTACACAGTCTAACCAGGCACTAAAATACACACATTGAACGTAGCTACCCGTGTGTCAAGATGTTATGTTGCATTTAATCTAGGTTTTCTATACTTCTATCTCATCGCTGGAACTAATAGAGCTCTCACACCCGCCTCTTCTAAATAGCTCTGTGGTCTCATTTCAGTTCACACACGATGACGTCATTGAATGGGTGAGTTATTTTACTAGCTATATCGAATTGTTATTATTTATTATTTACTCATCATATGACTCTTTCCAGACCTCACTTCCCGTTGGCAGTTCTCCCCTAGTCACACGCTATACCATTCACTCCCACCCACACCTCCCTGATCCAGACACATACTCTCCTCCCAACTGCTCCTCACATCTCAACTCTACTGTTCTCCTAAACTCGTCTATCTATCTCCTTTCCCACGCAGAGTGGATCTCCCACATCTCTTCCCCTCCTAACACCTCCTGCTCCTACTCAGGACTTTCTCTCCTCTCTTCTCACTGTACCACCCTCACCAGAGACGCACACCAGTTCATCACGCCGTTACAAAACTCCCTGTACTACCATCCTGACCAGTTCTCTCCCTCCTATCTGTACGACTGTTCCCAGAAGACTGACGGACTACCGTCTTACATCTATCTCGACAAATCCTACGCATTCAACATATCTCTACTCTTCTATCTTGACGCTTCTTTCCCTTGTCTCACTCAATATGGTAAGAATTCTTTTCTCTCATCATTTTATCACTAGATACTTACAGTATTATAGAGGTACGATTCGTGGCGGTCAAAATAGGAATTTTGACACTTAAGTAACAATTCGACAGCCTATGGTATTCTTACGCGGTGTACGCATCGGATCAGGATTTTAGTAAATCAACTAATATCATAGAGTAGTATCAATTTATTGTACTGCCCGTATCCCGTATGACACGAACGGTTTGTCATGAATTCATCAGTATATAACCTCAATATTTCATTAGATGAGGATAGAACCAACACTCCTCGAATATCAGCGTCCGTGTCTAATGAAATGCTAGAGATACAACAGACATCACTCTATCATCCGACCACGCACACACTCCAGTATGCGGTTAGTTAATCATTAACAATACGTTTTAATTATGCCTATCTCCCGCACTTATCTCTCGTTGTTTCGGTATTGTTAAAATGACTAGAAATGGAAGATATTTTCGTTTGAATGTTGATGCGGTTAAATGTTCGAATATCTGATGTATTCTTGTTTGATCCTATTTTTAGACAAATTGTCAATTGTTAGATTATATTTATAAAGTTGTCTGTTGTTCGAGTTTATAATTTACCTGATTTATATAGGATTCGAGTTGGAATTGTAGATACAGAATCTGACAACTTTATATAAGTGTATCCAATAATGTTATACCGTAAGATACGTAATTATTTTATCTCGGATTAGATATCTTTGCAAGTGAATCAGAGTCTCAACATTAAACTATTTTCTGGGAGCAGTATAGCATCTTCCGAACTGAAACTTAAAGTCAGTTTGAATCTCATTTAATATTCTTCGAATACTCCCACTATTCACGGGCTATTATACAACTACTGTGTTAGGTGTATCCATCGGGAAGTGCTTGCCCTAGTCTCTCTCCTAGCACGACTACTGTGTTTATCGGCTGTCCCTCGAATCTCTCTATTGTCTATAATAAGAAACAGTCGGAAGTAGATGATATCTGGATAAAGCCAGATGTTTGTGAGGCGAATCCTAACGTGTCCTGTGTATTCTTTGATTTTAGTGAGTAAATGCATACCATTACGGTACTTGTGCTGAACTTTAATGCTATTCCTTGAACTTAAGATATTTCATTTACAAAATTATATTTTGTTTGTGAATGCTCTGTGTTGACTTAATTAATTATGCAATATCGCCACTTTAATTATTTCATATTTCTACCCTAGAATTCACTCCCCAATTCCTCATAATGGACGAGTTACGGCAGAAGAGCATTCCTTTCAAAGGCTACTACTCTCTGAAACCGGTCGCAGCTGGCCTTACTCTGGACAGAATGAACTACTTCCATAACGTCACCGAGTGAGTCAGCACTGTACACTGCATAGCTTGTGCTAACTGCATTTTATCAATCGTGAATATTTATGTTCGATGAAGTTCTCTAGGTCTCTGGGCGGTCACCAGACAAATCAAGAATCCCACAACTCTGCACACGGAGCTGGCGGCAGAAATACAGTGCGTGTCTGCTGCTATTGATGAACTTGCACAGCTGATTTATTATTTTATTGCATCTACGTGTATGTAGGTGGATCTGTATCTACAACAGTTACTGTGCAGACATTAATCCCAGCCCAGAGTACGGCATTCCGATATACTACCTGACTCTAGAATTCTCTACCAGGTAGTCACCAATATTCTACAATCCTAATTAGCTAATAACATGTACTAGTCAAGCAGTGCTAAATGATATAGAATTCATTAACTACATATTCTAACGAAATTAATATATTATACAGACTTGTTTCAACGGAGCAAATGACGGATAGCTTTATGTTAATGTTTGTTGCTACTAACGTTATTTTCTACTCTAATCTAGCTTGGATGAAGCCAACAGCAACTTCTGCCACTTCACCACGCAATTCACTGTTCTGATATACGGAATCCCTCTAGGACCTATGGGTACTATTGTCTCGTTTAGTGTGAGTTGTAATTACGTTTCTGAGTTTTACATACCTGCCAACATTATTAGAGTCAATTCCCTGGACCCATAACTAATTTCCCCTAGACATTTACTGATATCCCTTACGCGATTTTGTTTATTTAAGGAAATATTTTACAAAATAAAAACCTATATTAATATTTCAATGATTCACATACCACCAACCGTTCAGGGATTTGCTTGTCCAATCGCTCCTGACTGCTTTGTGGGCCCAAATTATTTAAAATCTTAAAAATTTGCGGGAAGTATTTGTTAAATATAAAATAGTACTACAAATTAATAAATAAAATCACATATTCAATCCAAGTCATGAACACAATCCAAAATGTATGTAAGGGAAATTAAAAAATAAAAATCTCTCTGAAAGACCTGTTCAGATTATAGTGGACAAATATTTGATATATCATGGATAAAAGGATTATAGCTGAATCTTAGTCTAAATATTTACAAAAAATAATATAGTAAAACTCACTTGTAAGTACTAAATTTTCAAGATTCGGAGCTAACTACCCTAGCTTTCACTTGAAAAATCTATGAATTAGAATGATTGTTCCGACACCATATAGTAAAGTTAGGAGAAAAATGCAGACACTCGAAATGATAGGAATCCACGTATTGTAGTAGCAAACTGCTGAGAATTGGCATATAGTTCCTCTTGGATGGGATTTTGGAAAGTACAGATCTTCCGGTCTGTAAGCGATTAGTTGGATATTCCTTGGATCACAATCAGAAATATTGCGAAAATCGCACAATATGCTGGAATTTCCTCCTCTGTAAACTCTTCTCTTTAGATGTACGTAGTTCAATTGATTCACTGGAATTGGGTAAAACTGTCACACTTATATCAAATTTTCTGTAATGCATCTTGTATTATTTTCATTACAAATCGTTTCGTTTATATAAGTAACAATTGGGTTATTTTGAACTTCGTTTTTATATTCATAACAAAATCTATCAGGCAATAGCGTAAAAATATTTGCGGAAAAAATGTAGCATGGCTTTGGCGAGGGATAAAAATCAAGTTCCAGTGTTTCGATGCTTTTGGATATATTATGGAAGTAGGTACCAGCAGGTAACCACAATTCAAAATAGTCTATATCGGAAACATTAGTGATTTTGATGTTTTGTTCCAAAAAGTCAGATTCTATAGGTTTGGAATAAAAATGAATGGATTCCCAACATGTTTCATTCTTTAAATCAATGCTATTCGTATATTCTACTGGATCTAAGTACGTGGTAGGAGAGTAGGTGAATGAGTACTCTAACTGCCCTTCACAAAGGAGATCAGACTGTGTCTCATTCATGAGAATATAATCCCCAGATCTCAGCGTTAGAGGTGCAGCCCATTTGATGTGTAGAAACTGACTGCAAAATCCTGCAATGAGGAGACTTGCAACGGAAGTAATGACCAGATGATGAGCTAGTATGATCCTGTCTTGATGTCGTAATTTATTAAAATGCGGATTATTCAATTCCTGTACATTTGAAGTCGGAACTGCGATGAAATCTTCTCTACGATATCTGTAGGGGTTGTTCCTTAGACTTCCTATGTAGAACCATAATTTCCACAGAAATATAATGTAGAGGAGAGTTGGAAGGAAACTTAGAAGCCCTGCAGTGATTCCAATAGAAACTTGAGTTTCCGTGAAGGATTTGAGAGTGTAATTAACACTTAATAGAGCCAGTAAGTAAATGAAGTGACATTCTAACAAGTTTGTCCCCAAATTCACTAATGTTGTGAAAAAATAACCGACTGTGAATATTTTGAATAATTGAATGGCTAATCTAACCCTCATTATGTGACCCTGCCCCACCTCTTCAATCATTAACTGATTATCTCTGTTCTCTCTTTCTTTTAATTTGATCGTCTTGAAGGCTACTCGTAGTAATACAAAGGACATAACTGTCAGCATCGCATTTTCAAACAGTTCAAAGCTTTTCCTCAGAAGCGGAAAAGGAAGAAAGAAAGAGTAAATAATCCCTGAAGTTTTCTGATCAACTGAAAAACGATAGTTTATTGAATTTAGAATCCAAAACCCAATGTTCGACTTAGAAAAGAGAACAAACAGAGCTCGTATTGCGAATATTTTGATCCAAACCCAGAATGAAAAGTTGTATTTTTGAATATAACATACAATTTGATATATCAGAATAGCTGCGAAAAATATAATTGCATTTTCTCCCAGACCCTGAAATGCTTCAATACAATACATGACATAGTTGTTTGTAGGGATGGAAATGTAATTAATATCCTTAAAAGACCCTTTTTGAGAATTCGTGAGAAAAGATATGATTGTTCTGAAGGAATGTTTGTTCGAATATTTGCCCAACTGGTGAAACAATGCCAGCATGTACGTAGCATTTACACTGCATACAATGGTGAACGTTATGTAGACAATTAGAGAGAGGAGGAGACAGTAAATAATCTTGAAATGTGCGTAATAAGCTTCGTACTGTACACTGTCATCATCTCCTCGGTAGATCTTAACGATATTTTTGTATTTTAAGACCTGCTTAAAAAGTTCGGCAGACATTCTGAGTGCCACTGGAAAGCTGACCACAGCAATGAGGAACTTTCCTATGTATGTCAATGTATAGATTATAAATGCGTAAAATGGTAGAGTGACTACTCCTGTCAGTAACATGTCCCATATCGGAGTCATTATTCCAGATCCAATCTCTTCTGTTAATTCCTATTTTATCTTTTGAGTTACTCCACATACACATAGAGGTGTAATGTATACTCCACATTCCTGGAGCATAATTATCCATCTGCTATGTATGCCATACTATTATTTGCATATATAGTATTACTAGTAATAAAATACTTTTGAAACTTTTTCCTAACGAACTTGTTCTACTGGCCACAATCTTACTGTAGGTATCGCTGGTGATCTACATCATCTTAGCAATACTAGGCTATCCCGTGTATCTCTACAGAAAAGAGATACAGAAAACAATAACAGAACCTGTTTATAATCGGTTTTATAGTTTGGTGGAAAGTCTCCTCATAGAAATCACTCGCTTCAGACAGGACTCTTATCTCAAGAGGAGGAGTAATAAAGTGCAAGCAAGTCAATGATAAGCAGTTGATGCACGAATTGATTTTACTATTTGATGCTAGTTTGATTTATCAGCGATATACGTATAATATGTAACGCGTATGTGGGTACTAGCTTCTTGCATTGCTAGAATTTAGAATTTAAAGTTACAAGCGCGCATTGCACACTTGAGTAGCGCGGCTAGCGGACACTTTGTGTCCGCAGAGTCACCCTGCGGGCGTCTGGGAATATCAACGTATTCAGAAGTCGTACGGGTACCAAATATTGATTACTTTCACTCCATTTCAAATTTTCTTACTTTATGAATTTAACAAAAAGAATTTATCAATTTAAGTACGAAATACAATATTTGGAATCTACACCTTTACAAGCAACAGGTCAATACGATGCTGAAACCTGTATTTTCCAACATATATTTGAAACTTATTTACTTTACGTATCTATTGTAAACAAAAACAGACGAAATATTTATCATTTAGATTCGAAAATACGATATTCTGATTCTATACCCCTAAAAAACAGTTCAACAGTTGAAAGATAGTCTCTAGCTTTTCTAAATTCTTCAAAAGCTGTGAAAATATCACGCTGCAAATAGTATCACCTCCACTATTCTATGCTCTTCATAAACAATCTTTTTATAGGTGCTTAATTTTTTTCTAACTTATTGATAATTATTCGACAAGTGAATGATTGTCTCACTCAACTTTTACGGTTACAAAATGGATTTATAAATTAAAGTGAATTATGCCTATAACTGTCACTTGTAATGGTCACCTAAGATAGTCCCGTTGGCTTAATTTGTATGTTGTCTGTTGCCTACATTTACAGTTTCCTCAACTAGACCAATTCAAATGAGTTTTAATTAGCATTTGTATTGTAGCATTTATGAAGACGTTTCAAACAATTTTGTTGAAGATCAAGACTAGATTTGATAGACACCTTCACAACATAATCGTATTGGGTTTTGCCTTTCACTTTATTTTCGTTGCTTTCGCCACCACACAATCTCTCTCAGTTTCTGCATTGAAAACTTCGGTTTTCCACACGAATTCCACTCAAGCACAAAACATCTTAATTCAGAACATCGGATACTACGCATTACTATTCCTGTATGCGTTCTTCACCGTTTCAAATGTCATTGCACCATCAGTGATAAGACTGATCGGTTCAAAAACTTCCCTATTTATAGCCGCGATCACGTACGTTGTATTCGTGACTGCCTACATATACCCCCTGGTGTACACTCTCTACATCACGGCCGTTTTGATCGGCATAGGAGCGGCACTCTTATGGACAGCACAGGGTCAGATACTGCTGGATAATTCAGATGAAAGAACTATTGACAGAAATAGTGGCATATTCTTAGCATTCCTGACTTCGAATTTCGTTATTGGCAATTTGTTCGTTTTCCTATACTTAGGAGATTCCGTGGACATCACTGCTTTTGATCGCTACATAATTTTCTCAGTCCTCAGTTTCATTGGAATAATCGGCGTACTTTTAATTCTGTTAATTCTTCCAAATAAACAGACAGACTCGGCAAAAGAAGATAAGAAAATAAGGAATTTAAAGTCGATAATAGTGGAGTTCCTGAAAGGCCTCCTAGATGTGTTTCGTTTGTTTCTGCGTGTCAAAACATGCTTACTGATACCGATGTTTTACAGTAGCGGACTGATGATAAATCTCTACGCCGGGGGAGTGTATGCGACCTGTTTCGGCAACATATTGGCTCCTGGATTTAGAGTGCGTTACGCAGCTCTTTCTTTACTCTTGTCCGGGGTGGGAGGGATGTTTGGGAGTATTTGTTTTGCAATTAACGGTCGCTTGCCTAAGCGACTCACTCGCAAAACTTTATTTCTACTAGTTGTGATAGTGTGCTCAATTGCAATTATTCTGATTTACTACAATATGCCTCGCGATTGTAATTTCCCACAGGCACCTCATAACGCTCTCTTAACTGATGGGACACTGATAAAACCTTCCAATCTCATCCTTGCATTGTCCTGCTCTGTCCTTTTAGGGGTCGCGGATTCGATTTTAAAGTCTCTAATTTATTCAATAATAGCTTCCACTTATGAGAAGTCAATGGGCGCTGCTATAATAGGAATCTACAAATTGTTTGAATCTGTCGCGTTAATGCTCGGATTCTTTTACAATCCATTATTGAATCTGTATTGGCAACTTTTGA
This sequence comes from Aphrocallistes beatrix, assembly GCA_963281255.1. Classification (NCBI taxonomy): domain Eukaryota; kingdom Metazoa; phylum Porifera; class Hexactinellida; order Sceptrulophora; family Aphrocallistidae; genus Aphrocallistes; species Aphrocallistes beatrix. The sequence continues at coordinate 3,482,829 of OY725496.1, forward strand.
TTGTGGAGGTCATGATTACACTCTCATTCATTGGATTTGTTTGTGTCGAGCTGTTAACGGGAATGACCAGGAAAAAGAATGCACTGGCGGACTCTCAGATTCAATTACAAGTGATGCCGCAAGAAGATATCGCTTCTGAAGATTCGCTAAATTTATAATATCGTACTCTTTTATTGGTGTATTAATAGCATAGTCTTATTTTTAAGTTAAGTGCACTACGTATATAGTGATATTTAAGTTCTTTGTTTTAATTCACGATTTCTTTTGAGTTATAAGGAAACACAAATAAACTATAGTAGTATATTAAATTAAATTTCTAATATATTTAAAAGCTATAAATAGCTTTACAGGCGAAATCTTTTAAGTATCCTCTATCCCTTATTCGCATGGAGCTATGTGCCAATATAATAGTATAAGATGCACCGGGACTGTTACGTAGCGAATTATATCAATTAAAATTTTATGATAATAATGTGATATTTCATTGTTGAAGCACACGATGGTTATTCAAATTCAGTTATAATTTTTTATAAATAATTTATTTAAATAGTGTTGTAATTGAAAATATATCAGGATACCACGTCATATAATGTCTTGTACTTGTGACTTTCAAAGAAATCGTCTTCAAGTTTCCATCTTCAGTGCTTCATATCATTTTATGAACTTTTTGAATGTATATACTTATACGTGTATACAGCTTGGAGTTATCAGCATCACACCAGTTAAGACCTCGTAAACTCTTGTGCAAATTTCCCTCCACCTCTATCCGCCCTCTCTTCCCATCACCTAACTGTGTACTGATCGACGCACTGTTTGTCACGTCTCGTATCTATCTCATGTGCTCTCTGCTTCAGTTTGATACCCTCCTCTTCATAGGTCTTGAACTGAACTTTTTACTCATTCACAAGTGTACATTATCTGTTGCCAGTCGAGCGTTGTTATTCTTTAGAGTCTGCAACTGTGTTTCCAATTCTTTGCGTTCTCTGATCCTAGAAAGTGCTGCCTCATAGCCTGTCTCATGTCTGTACGTTAGAGTTCATAAATAGCAGGAATATAGCACTTAATTAATGCAACATTAATTAGGACATATATTTGGTTTGTTGAATTAAAAACCAGTAGTTAGTGGCAACCTGGAGACCACGGAGAATTTTGTATTACTGTTAATGAGAGGGTCCACATAATGTAGAAATATTGCAATAGATCGATGCTAAATAGCAAAACCACTGAGACATTTAATTCTAATCTAAATCATCGTATCAATATTGGATAAACACATTGGTAGGAGCGGTACCTGAGGACTTGCATCTCGTCAGCACCAGCACAGGGTGGTGTCTCGGTGGAGAAATCGAAGAGCATACAATATCTTGTAAAGAATCCCTTTTGGCACTACTGGGAGGTGTGGAGAAGATTGGATTGTCTGAGAAATGAGGGACAAGCGTTTGACTGTTGCTATGATGCTTCATTGGAAGGGGACATCATTTACAGTTCTGTGAAGAGTGGTTGTTTCTGAGATCTTTAATTTTTGGTGTGATTAGGTTGGAAGCTCCCTGTTCCCGTTGTTAGTGGCTACAGAATATAGGATGTAACGCTATAACTGAGCAAACTCTCACATTCTCCGATTTAAGGGTGAGGGGCGATTAGTCAATTTTGTTCCAATAAAGCGAAATTAACAACATCACAAACTAGAGTTACCTACTTATTGGTACAACTTACAATTACGAGTACTGCACTAATCTCATCATCTCAGTCAATTAATCGAATTCGATTTGGCGTAGAGACCTCTCATGCTGCTGAATCTTCCCATTCATCTCTATTGGGCTAAAGTATCCTCTTCTAGTAGTGAGTCGGCATACCATATAGTGTTACTAATTTCCTTACATAGACGACATTTTTACAAAATCTGAAAGATCTCCTAATACAGATTAAAAACTGAAGTCAGTTCTCTAGAAAGACCAAAGTTAATAACCAAGGTTATTTTAGTGTGCTCCTATACTGTTATAGGATCATAGATCTATAATAAGTATAGGTACACAGTTCTATGATTGTTGGTGTCCGTCCGACCATATCCACTCTCCTAGCCACAGTTTAATAGATAATGAGTTGAAATTTTCTGGGATGATGAGACATTATATGGATTTTCATATAACCCCTCGATTTTCAAACTATGCCAAATCATCATGATTATACCGCATTTTGTCATTTTATTTTTGAGTCACCATAAAATCTTAAATCAGGTTACAGTGCTTCTATATCATGACATTCAGATATCTATTCTAACAATAGCAAGTTGGAAGCACACTTCATGAGGGCCGTTTTTATGTACATACCAAATATTTTGTGTCAGGCTCGAGCAAATCCGAAGGTCGACGAAATTATCAACGAACTACGGAATTATGACGCCCATTGTGATAGTTAGAAGTTTTTGAGCACTGCGAATATATTTTATGTGACGTTTTCAAAATCCTCAGTGGGGTCTAGATGAGATAAAGTATATAAGTAAATATTCCATTAACGGAAAAGTGATCACTAACATGTTTATCTACTTGTATCCTGAAATTCTGAAAATATAAAAAAGGTAAAATCATTCACACATAGAGGTGTATAGTTCAGTTGTACATGCAACAACACCTAATTAGCACTCAATACTCAAAGGAGTTCAAACAGTTTCAACAGCATATCCTATCAGGCGTCTTCACCTCCAAAGTCTGATAGATCGAATTCTCCAAACAATCCACATAAACACTTAAAACAATTCTTAACACCTTTTAAGCTTTTGCAACTGACACCACATGCACACAATGTGCACGAGATACAGAAACATACTAGAATGAACACAAGCACAGAAACTCCTGCAATGATATATATGAATAATCGACTCTGAAAAAAAGCTAAAAGGAATGAATTCATGAAACCACATAGTATAATGGGAATATTTATTACTTAAATATAACAGTCTATCTCAAAGCTTTAAACTGCAAGTAATCAAATTATAAATTAGCTTACTTGTAAATATGTCGGTGGAAGTTGTTGTATTTCCTAAGAGAAAATATGTAGCGCACGATTATTTTAACAAATTTTGAGAGAGAGAGGAAAACAATTGTAACATTTACTCAGATAAAATGGTCTTACCTGAATTATTCACAATTGTACAAAATTCTCCAGAGGAATCAGGATCGCAAATCAATCTATATCTAATGCAAAGTAGATTATTAAAATTATATTTTAAAATGCAGGAAATAATTAAATATTCTCAATACTGTATAGCTATGATTCCTGTAAGAAGAGTGAAAGTACCTGATAGAAGCAGTTGTAGGCAAAAATGATCTCTCTCCTGTAAACGTCAAGACAGAACTTTCTACAGGACTTGCTCTAGCTGTTCCGCGAATATACACCTGATCGATGTCATCATCAGAAAAAGAGAAATCCTCATCTTCTGCATCTATCAGAATCTGGAATTGACCCTACAAATATTCATGTGATAAAAATAAACATATTATTTCCAAATATGTCGTAAATGAGCGAATAACTCACATTGAAGAAATTGTCTGTTGAGTAGCTGACTGGATTAGTTCTACCGCCAATTACAGATCCAAAATTCACGACATTCGTATTCTGAAACACCCCTGTTGTTATGATCGGACTGGTCACACTAGATGAGGAGCAAGAGAACCGAAAAGTGGAACTCCTGAACCTGAGACATATCGTGAATGCGGGATCACAGTCACTGGATGAATCGCATTCTAATCCGTCTGAATCAAACCCTCTCGAATTGAAAGATACGTATCGTATTTCCAGTCTTCCTGTTCCCATTGTCAATGGCTACAGAATGCAAAATATAATGCAAGAAAAAGTGAGATGTTTAACATGGTTTCATAAACTATAGGATATCATGTAAAAGAAATTGGTTTGAAGATTCAGCTTATAATCCACAACTTTTTTTCCCAAATAAAAAAGAAAGAGCTGTCTATTTACTGCTACAACTTACAATCACTGCAAACAAACAGAACATTTGCAAAAATTTCATCATTTTTACTTTGTTAATTGGATCGATTGAGTATGATGTATGATTCTTCACGGTTGCAACTTCCGTTAATTCCTCTGTACTTATACATTACATCAACCATCTATCCTCTGCTCTCAGACTGGAGAAATATATTTTAATGATCTAATAAATAAGCAATACTATTGAAGAATGCTGGTGTTTGCGTGGTTTCTCCGATTCATTACTCACAGAAACGATTAGTGATAGGTTATCTTATTTCATTTCCACCAAGTGCTTAATTGTGCATTGTCAGTTCGAAAGTTATTCAGTAATTGTGCATTGTCAGTTCGAAAGTTATTCAGATATGACGATATTAGAGATAAGTTACTTAAGAAGTTGAATAATTTTGACATCCTTGGGATATTTTGAATATCTAAAATCAGATGGTGAAATTGCTTCCGGGATATTCTCTTAATTAATCAATATTTATTTAATATTGGTTTAGTAATCATGTCTTAAAACTGGTCAGAATATACGTAGTTTATTAACTAAACATGTAATGTACAAAGCTGCTATTAATATTTGTATTAATACTCTTATTTTCTTATTTCCGTATGAGAGAATGTCAATATCAACCCTGAGTCAGGATTGCACTGCGTTATTTCCGCTTTAAGCCATTTTGGACAGGACAGCCATAGAAATGTGGGGTCCGTCTTATAAATAGAATGTGCCCAGATATATTTCGTCAAACAAGCGCGCTTTGCTTGCTTGCGTTGTGCAGCTGGCGGACACAAAGTGTCCACCGGAGGCGTCATTTAGCAGTCACAATAACAACTTCTTCCAGTCTGCTGACAAACATTGTGGTCCATCTATCGATTTACATTATGTGTATTAGAATGTTTCAAAAAATTCAAAAGTTTGAATCTTTAGATGATTGCCCTTCAAATAGTTTACTTTGATCACCAAATATTCACCGTAACAAATTCAAGCAATTTGGAGATGATTTAGTGGTCGCGCAAGATCGCAAAAAGTGTGCTTCTGATATAAGCAAAGGACTTAACAACTTTGTATTGAGATATTTGTGGGTGGTTTTATATTAGCTGATGATACATTTTGATGGGCTAAAACCTACCGGTTCGGAGATATTGGTGAAATCAGTTGGGACCAGCCTTCGTACTTTTGCTTATATCAGAAGTACTCTTTTTGCAATTTTATCCCTAAACAGGAAAAATCCCATTAGAAATCTGCACTTGGAGAAGCCTACTTGCGCGACCACTAAATCATCTCCGAATTACTTGAATTTTTTATGGTGAACATTTGGTGATAATCAAAGTTTTGAAGGGTAATTATCTAAATATTCAATTTTTTTGATACACTCTAAGTGTATTGACTACAATAATGTTAGATCATATCAAAAATGAATAAATTTGGGATCCATCAAGGTGTATTATGCATATTTGAAGCTACTTCGGATTTAGTTATACTTGTATATATATCGGATATAGTGATCTTTTTAGCTCGCCCGAACAAGTATCGTGATATCCAAAGTTCACTGTATACAATACCTTTTTGACTGTTTTCATGATATTGGTATCATTTAGACGGTAACGTTATGAAAAACTAAACCCTACCGGATACCGACATTACGCTACACGACAAGGAGGTTATCTATATGACAGGCAGAGGAGAGTAGGAGATGTAAAGCACTGGCAATGCATAAAGAGAGGAGTTTGCAAAGCAAGGGTTCTTACGAAGGGTATGGAGATAGTCAGACGAACCAATGAGTATCTCCATGGACCAGATTAACAGGAGGTAAGCTAAGAAAGCTTCTTAATAAGGCTTTTCCAGTGATGGCAGACGATGCTAAGGAACGATTGTTGTTCGAACAGTATATTCGATGACTTCCTAAGAGTATATACGAGAATATTCGGACATCTGATATTAAAACATCTGATGCAGCTATGAAAAGAGCACAAATACTGATCAGATTAGAGAGTGAACTTATGGGAATGAACAACCCTCGGGAAAATGTGGCGCTGGTGCTAACCAAAGATAATGATAATGTGGAAAAGAGTTTAAAGGCTACTGGTGAAGAGACTCCTTATCTAGATCTGCAATAGATGAGGCTGTTAAAATTTTACAAGAAGAAAAACTTCCTACTTGTGCAGTACGTAGTATTGATGGACGACGGTCTTTCGGAAGAGGAAGAGTACGAAGATTGACTTGTTTTGAATGTGGAAAGGATGGCTATTTTGCAAGAGATTGTCGTAACAAGCGCCAGATGTATAGACAAATTCGATGTTATAACTGTGGGAAACTGGGTCGCACTGCAAAAGATTGTTATCAATCTTTGGTGGGACAGAATTTAAACTACAGGGGACCCATCGGGAGGGCCGAGATGAGGTTGGCTCAACCTACGTTACCAATGATCACTGACTATGTTGCTTTGTTCAAACCGTTGAATCCTTGTACATTACAATCTGAATTTTTGGGAAAACTACAATGCCATGCTCGATAGCGGTTCACTGTTAGTATAATTGATAATAGTATTCTTCGACACTTTTGAGACACCCTGTATATATACACATTAATCGAGTTTTAAAAGTAAGGATAGACCGTACAGCTCTCATCACGCTGGGGACCGAGATGCAGAGGTAGATTTGTTCTACCCGGCCCCCTACGACTCTGCTTACAGATCAATACTTGGTAAGGATTCTGTTTGAGCAGACAGAACCAACCTGTGAAATTTTTCTGTTTATTTTATTAATCTACAATTTTATTTTGATTATTCACTTATTGTAACCTTTTTAGATTGTAGATTAAATTAATACTGTTATTATCAACTATATAATTATCACATATTTTATGTTCATGGTTGATATAAAAAAATATTCATTTTGAAATATTATGTAACCACAGTACATATTTATATTTACTTCACATACAACACTAGTGTATTTCACTTACGTATTTTTTAATTCTACAAGCGCGCTTCGCTTGCTTGCGCTGCGCGGCTGGCAGACACTTCGTGTCCGCCGGAGGCTCCCTTCGGTCGCCTGGAGGTGACATTGGTTAATTATAAGGGAGATATAATCTCTAAATATGTCCATCTTAGTTTTAAAATCGATATCACTCGAAAAAACACCAAATTTGTCAATTTTTAAAATTTTGATGAGTAATGATGACGTCATACATAGTGATGAGTCATCATTTTTTGATGATAGTTGCATCATATGTGAGACGTGTTAGTATACAGATTCTATTAAAATTTCAGCCTTCTATCTCCTATAATAGCTGAGTTATGCCCGAATAACTGTGTTGCTTAACTTTTAAAAATGTGACAATGACGTCATAATTCCATGATGAGTCGACATTTTGGTCTGAGCTCAGAACTTACTGGAGCCATAGCCAAAAGACTCCCACATGCAAAAATTAGCTTTCTGTGCCCGCCAGTTTCTTCAATCAATTCGTTACAGATATATATATATATATATATATATATATATATATATAAATAAATAAATATACATTAATCGAGTTTTAATAGTAAGGATATTACATATTTCTATTACTCATTTATAATACCGCACTTGACAACACTAATTACAAGATTCCAAGAGTGAGTGATTTCTTAAGACTTAAGTAATGTAACTATTCTAGAATCATGCATATACTCAAGTTTGTTATAGAAACAATTGACTGAATTTAAAAGATTACGAAAAAGTATTTACCTTCCCCCAATTTAGTGAATTCAATCCTCGTTACTCCAACAAAATTAATTTGGATTAATGCAATTTATTTAAACGTACCCCAAATTAACATCGAAATCTAAGGACAATTTTGGGGTTCCAGGGGGCTCAGCACTAAATTTTGTATTGCGTCTATGGGCCATCATCCAATCCAGGGGGGCTCGAGCCCCCCCAGCCCCCCCCCCGGGTTCGGCGCCTATGCTCACAGATGTGTATACAGTGGAAGCTACAGACTCGGGGCCATTTACCCATCGGCTGGATGCTGCTGGATTAGTATACTTCAGAATTGATCCCACCTCACAGGAATTATCACTCTCACAAATTCACTGGACAGAGAATCCATGGACACCATCAAATTCAAAGTGATAGCAGATGATTCTGTGCTTCAGAGTTCTGCGATTGTTTTGGAGTTGGTTGGAGACTCTAACGACAACGCACCTCGGTTTACCGGCACTCCTTTCCAGGGGACACTGCTGAGTCCACAGCTGCAGGAATATCTGTCTTGCAAGTTACTACTGAGGATGATGTGAGTGTCCATATTGATTGTTGCCTGTCAAATACTTTCTTCAATCAGCCTTATCAGGACGTACCCTATAATTTCAAGTTGCACTTTGATAAATTCATATATAAGAGTAGTATATGATTAATAGTTTGTTATAGGATCCTCTCCACACCTACCATCTTATACAGATTCCTTACTGTTAGACTTATCTTGTAGGATATTGGCCAGAACAAACAGATTCTGTTCTCACTGGATTCAACTGGAAATACGGCTGGTGCTTTCGAATCGATTCAGTCACGGGTATCATTCGTGTGGGGAGTGCTCTGGACTACGAGTATCAACCATTACTCAGTCATCGCTACTACGCAGGAGTAGGTGCGAGAAAAGGAGCGACTGTGCAGGAAATTAGAAGGAAAGGTAGACTCTGTGAAGCCCGAAGTGCAATGCGAGAAGAAGAAAAGAGAAAGAGTGGAGAAGGAGTTCCAGTTCTTTACTGCAGATTAATCTAGAGAATAACTCATGTGCTGTGCGACACGATTCCTATTGTTAGACTTTCAAACGGCGAGCAATGCCAGCGCCTCGGCAGAGAGCAGCAAGGAGAGGGAGAGGGTGCAGCAGGAGGTGAGGGAAGAGAGGGAGAAGGCGAAGGAGGAGGCAGGGGAGCAGACGCAAGTGCTGGCGGAGGAGATCAGAATGGAGGAGAGAGCCAAGATGCAAGTGGAAGTGGAGAAAGTTCAGGAGTTGGATAAGGTCAGGCAATGCTCTCAGGAAATGGAGTTAGTGGAATCCTTTTTTGTAAGTCCTATTTTGCTCGTCATGACAGCTACGTAATAGACAACCTTGATTTGAACGAAATTACTTACAGAATTGTTGGAAGTTAGTTGAAAAATTAGGTTCTTATCTGCGTATAATAACCTAATCTCACGATTTAAAACCTAATCTCACGATCTCGTGACCTCAGGTTGATAGCCTTGTACATGGTAGTACAGTACATACAAGGTTCTATCTAGGATGTTAAATTGGAGGGGGGGAAGCTTCCCCCTGCAGATAGAACCCTGATGTATCCAATAGAGTACTACGTATCAAGAAATACAGTGAAATCAGCCAATGTATGGGACATAGCTATGCCATTGAATTTCCTGAATGTACAATTACAACTCAAATATGATACGTCAGTGCGCGAGATGATTTGCAATGGACAAAGAAGGATAATTCAATCCGGCCTTTTTCTCTAAAATGGAATGGAGGACACTACATCGACGGAGATTTTATCGATTGAAATTACGTCGAAAAGATATTTCATCTGGTGTACATTTTGGCAGATATATTTTGACACCTTAAAATTTGCTACTGCTCAAAAGATTGTTTGTCTTTATGGCTATAGGTCTGGGTTTGGTTGAACGACAGTTGCGGAAATAAAATGTTCGGAATTATGTGTAATTACACATGTAATTACACATGTAATTACACATAATTCCGAATATTTTATTTCCGCAACTGTATGAAAATTTTTAAATCTTAGATGCTCAAATATTGATATACAGCAATTGTTGTTACCTAGGGAAATAAAATCGCGGACTATAGTGGAAGCAAAAATGTAATTGGGATATATATTTAGACTCAATTAATATAATTTTGGGGTTTAGTTGTAACCTAAAGTTTGTGTGGATTCCTGCCATACCATAGCTTCCTCCACTGTTCCACTTCCCAGTACCACGGCCCCCGTTAGGGGGCTCCATGCCCCCAGGTACCCACACTTGGCGCCTATGGTTTTGACAGATGTCGGAAGGCCCTGCTAGATGCTTAGACCCAGAGCTATTGCAGTAGAAAGTGCAACCATCTGAACGTTCGGAGACTATCTACTAGTCGAGCATACCGAGTTCGTCTGTTCTTCGTCTTCCCTTTTAGATCGAAATATTCTAGTACCATTCGAATTATAATTTTTTGTTCTGTGACTTTGTCTGCGTGATACACCATGAGGCCTGAAACCTGCAGAATCAATAGTAATGCCATTATGTGAATAGCAATGCTCTAAGAGAAGTGGCGAAACCAGGATTTTAAGATGGGGGTTATAACATGTGTTATAACGCTTGTTATAAAACATTGTTATAACACTGTTATAACACGTGTTATAACACATGTTATAACAGTGTTATAACACTGTTGTAACATGTGTTATAACAGTGTTATAACATGTGTTATAACAGTGTTATAACACGTGTTATAACTCTGTTATAACAGTGTTATAACACATGTTATAACAGTGTTATAACAGGTGTTATAACAGTGTTATAACATGTGTTATAACACTGTTATAACAGTGTTATAACAGGTGTTATAACAGTGTTATAACAGGTGTTATAACAGTGTTATAACAGTGTTATAACACTGTTATAACACTGTTATAACACCTGTTATAACACTGTTATAACACCTGTTATAACACTGTTATAACACCTGTTATAACACTGTTATAACACCTGTTATAACACTGTTATAACATGTGTTATAACACTGTTATAACAGAGTTATAACACGTGTTATAACACTGTTATAACACCTGTTATAACACTGTTATAACACATGTTATAACACGTGTTATAACACTGTTATAACAGGTGTTATAACACGTGTTATAACACTGTTATAACAGGTGTTATAACAGTGTTATAACAGGTGTTATAACAGTGTTATAACATGTGTTATAACACTGTTATAACAGGTGTTATAACACTGTTATAACATGTGTTATAACACTGTTATAACAGAGTTATAACACGTGTTATAACACTGTTATAACACCTGTTATAACACTGTTATAACACATGTTATAACACGTGTTATAACACTGTTATAACAGGTGTTATAACACGTGTTATAACAGGTGTTATAACAGTGTTATAACAGGTGTTATAACAGTGTTATAACAGGTGTTATAACAGTGTTATAACATGTGTTATAACAGTGTTATAACACATGTTATAACACGTGTTATAACACTGTTATAACACATGTTATAACACTGTTATAACATGTGTTATAACACTGTTATAACATGTGTTATAACACTGTTATAACATGTGTTATAACACTGTTATAACACTGTTATAACACGTGTTATAACAGTGTTTTAACACATATTATGACACGGTTATAACAGTGTTTTAACACATGTTATAACACTGTTATAACACATGTTATAACACTGTTATAACAGTGTTATAACACCTGTTATAACATTGTTATTAATTAACAATGTTGTAATATTGGTACATGTATACTGATCCTGCAAATGCCAAAATAAATACAACTTTCCTATTACAATTGACCTTTGTAAAATGATGGTCCATATATTTTAGAGGATAACACTGAAATATTAGTTCCGAGGGGGGTCCAAATATTACGAAATATATGGACCGGTGGGAGCCATTCTGGGGGTGTCTATTTTTCGTGTAACAGTTCCTTGAATCTTTCGTAATTGTTGCTTATTCGCATGCGAATAGTAGCTTGTTTGCATGCTAATAGTAACTTGTTTGCATGCGAATAGTAACTTGTTCACATGCGAATAGTAGCTTATTCGCATGCGAATAGTAATTTTCAATATATGGCTAAAGTTATGTTTCCCTTACTTTCCCTCAGTCCATCACCCTACAAACATGTATGATAGCATTTATCCCTTATTGAGCACTACTGAACATTTGTATAGAGTAGGCTATGGTTCAGAGATTTACTTGCTACTTACTACCTTTTTATTTTTTTGGGAAAATAAAAGGTAGAAAGTAAATATTCTGGATGGCGGGCAATGCGCCCTCGTTTCGGTCTTATACTGCACGATCAATAATTCTTCCCCTCACGCCAACTAAATGCCACTCAAAAAATATGTAGCAAGTAAAAGAAAAGTAGTGAGTGAGTAAAACTAAATCTAAAATGGAGGAAAAAAGTAAGTAGCAAGTAAACGGTTGGCACCGTTACAACTTTTTTTGCCAGTTCTGGAATCCCTGCTATGGTTGGACTTGATTTAGTCTGACCTGTTCCATTCAGAATTATTACACTAATAGCCCTTGATGTTCCAGCCGTCTGACTGGAGAGAAGCATCATTTGTGATTTATTATTTTGCTTATACGTAGTTAGAAAACAATTCAATATGAAAATTCAATTTATTTTATCGGACATCGAAATTCAATTTATTACGAATATACTTCTTGAATTAGAAAATGGCTACCAGTAGTGTAGCCGTCATTGGAACAGAATTTGAACAGAAGTTAACTAAAGTTCGAAACGATATTCAATCACATTTCGGCGGATTAGTTAAGAGTCTGAAAACGAGAGAAGCAGAGTTAATAGGGGAAATTGATGCAATATTGGTTGAGTATAAAGAGAAAGTAGAAGAAAGGGATGAAATGAAGATGGAACTTGATAAAACTAAACAATTAATCCAACAGAATATCCAGTTACCTGGTCTGATGACACAAGATTTCATGAAGAAAATAGAAGAGTCACTCGATAAGATAAAAAGCGAATTAGAAAACTAATCTCATTTACATTCGATAAAAATTTGAATCAGAATGTGAAACGACAGGGACAAGTCTCTATTAAATCTCCTTTTCACAAACAAAAAAATCCTCCAATTGAATACGCCACCAAACTCCAGCCAGTGAAGAGCTTTGGAAGTGTAGGTAAAGCTCCAGGACAGTTTGATCGTCCTTGGAGTATTGCAATTGATCCTAAGACTAATAATATTTACATATCTGATTTTAACAATAACAGAGTACAGGTGTTCTCACAGGAATGGACATATTTGTTAGAATGGATTAGAATGGACATAAGTTTGGAGATGATGGTCGTATGAATTCTCCTATAGGTGTTACTCTCTATCAAGAAAAAGTATTCGTGGTACAATACAGTGGAAACAGTATACTCGTCTATAAACTGAATGGCACTTATATTCAAAATGTTGGGATAGGACAGCTAACTTATCCTTATGGCATTGATATCAATAAGGTAAATGGTGACATATACGTTTGTGATTCTGGTAATAATCGTATTCAGGTGTTCACTCAAGAGTTCAGCTGGAAAACTTCTCTCTTTGGAGATGTCTTGAAAGAGCCATATGACATTAACCTGACTGAAGATTCAATATTTGTACTAGATGCTAGAGATCCATGTATGCATATTTACAATTACAATCATGTGCTAATCAGGAATATCATTAAGAGATCTATTCAATTCGTCTTTTGCTTAGACAGTGTAAACAATATTTGTATGACAGACAACCAAACTGGTCATATATTTAACATTCAAGGCGATCTCATGCACAAATTTGGCAATTTTTATGATGGAAAAGCAATCGCGATTACCCATAACGGTAATATTATAGTCGGCAGTAATAGCCCAGGAAGATGTATCCAGATTTGGTAGTGATTACCTGATACATAATTGAATCTCTTTTCTCTTCTGTTATCTTTTATTATAGATATTTATTAACTTGAGATGATTGTTCTAAAATACATTGCATTATTTATACATTATTAGTTTATATGTGTTAATTGATAGACTGGTTGCTCTCAGGTTTTGTTTTGTTTAGAATTAGTTCTAACACTACTCATTGAGGTTTGAAATATTCTCAATAATTAAATGTGTATTCAAGTATGTTCCATTCATAGCTATCTTAATTTTTTATCTTGGCAGCCTTTTGAGACTCACTGGTTAATTAGAACTTCCAAACAATGTCCTCCTAAGTGAGGAGGATATAGATTTGATAAAGACCGGGTAATATCAAGTATTCCCTCTCTGCTGTCTCATTTCCTATAACCGGAATCACGATTCCCATGATTCCATCAAAGTTTTTATTTTGCTTATTTGCTGCTCGTTCATTCTAATTTAGTTAATTCTTTCTTGTCTCTGAAAAAAATAAGCTCTAATCCAATCCACACAGGTATACATATGTTAAAATCTATTCTATAATATGATATTATACACATTGAGTGCTTTCATTATCAACATCTACGTATATCAATAGTGATCGATGGCTCTTACCGAAGTTCGATTGTTCAATCCGTGGCTCAAATGAATTATAATGTTCCTTGTCTATCTTGACCTTTCCCATAAATTGTGTCGCATGCCGCCTAAAAGGGGCACACGAACACATTTTTGACGCCAAAATTGACATTTTATGCAACGGCGCATGAATTGCCCAAAAGGTGACGAAAGTTGCCCCTTAGACCAAGTATGGCGGATCCACCAGTCAATGGCCTATATCACTGCCAAATTTCGTTTTAAAAATATTAATTATAAGGTAGATAACATTCCTAGACACGTAAGTCACTGTTATAATCAATTTGACAAAATCACAAAATTTGTCAATTTTTAATTTTTTTAAAAAATGCACATGATGACGTCATAACAGAGTGATGAGTCATCATTTTTTGATGAAAGTTTCATCATTTGAGTACACACATTCTATTAAAATTTCGGCCTTCTGTCACCTTTAATTAAGTGGCTGAGTTATAGGCAAAAAACTGAAATTTCTAATAATAAAAGGGTTGACAATGACGTCATAATTCCATGATGAGTCGACATTTTCGTCTGAGGTCAGAACTTAGTGGAGCCATAGCCAAAAGACTCCCACATGCTAAAAATCAGCTTTCTATGCCTGGCAGTTTCTTTAATCAATTCGTTACATATATATATATATATATACGTATACACTATATATCCAGGGTGGCTCATAAGTTATGTCCCAAGCTTCATTAGGTATAAATTTTTTAATACTCAAACAATCTTAGTTAATATGGTCTTTAGAGATTGTAATTCTTCAATCAATTCGGACAAACAAACAAACAAACAAAAAAAATCCTAGCATTTTAATATATAAGATATAATTATTATATAATTATTATATAATTATTATATAATTATTATACAATTATTATATAATTATTATATAATTATTATATAATTATTATATAATTATTATATAATTATTATATAATTATAATATAATTATTATATAATTATTATACAATTATTATATAATTATTGTATAATTATTATACAATTATTATATAATTATTATATAATTATTATACAATTATTATATAATTATTATATAATTAGTGTCCGCAAGCCGCGCAGTAAATTCGTGGCTCAAATAGATTATAATGTTCCTAGTCTATCTTGATCTTTCCCATTAATCGGGTCGTTTACCACCTATAAGCACACGACACATTTTCGATTCAAAAATTGATAATTTATGCAACGCTGCACTGCATGAATTGCTCAAAAGGTGACGTTTCCTCGTAGACCAAGTATGGCGGACCCACCAGTCAATGTCCTATATCACGCTCAAATTTCGGAATTTTTTACTCAAACTTCATAGTCTGGAGTAAATTGATACGTAAATCTGAAACACGAGAAGTTATTCCTATGCGATTATTTAGCTTACATCTTATATATTAAAATGCTAGGATTTTTTTTGTTTGTTTGTTTGTTTGTTTGTTTGTCCGAATTGATTGAAGAATTGGCAAGTCGTAGAGATACGAAAATTGGCAAGTCGTAGAGATACGAAAATTGGCACGTAGGTGTCAAATGATGAATCTACGATTAAGTTCTAAGATCTAAGCGAAATTTTCACACCTCTGCAAAAAAATGGAAAACAATTTTTCACACCTTTTCTATACTAAATAAAAGACTGCACTATCACAATGGAAATTATTGTACGACACTCCATTAGATCGTCATTATTAATAATACTCCAAAGCTACAACTTATGTTTAATATCTTAAATGTATTATAGTGTATAGCATTTAAAAAAAATTATGTGCATATTTTCACACCTTTATATACATATTTTTACACCATTTGATTAATTTTGAAAATAATGCTAGAGACTAGCTTCCAACGGTTGACATGGGGTTTTCAGGGGTGTAGATTTCGAATATCATATTTTCAGATGTATATGATAAATTATTTGTTTACTTTTGTTTACAATAGATACATAAAGTAAACAAATCTCAAAAATAGGCTAGAAACTAGCTTCCAACGGTTGACATGGGGTTTTTAGGGGTGTAGATTCCGAATATCATATTTTCAGATCGATATGATAAATTATTTGTTTACTTTTGTTTACAATAGATACATAAAGTAAACAAATTACAAAAATAGACTAGAGACTAGCTTCCAACGGTTGACATGGGTTTTTTAGGGGTGTATATTTCGAATATCATATTTTCAGATCGATATGATAAATTATTTGTTTGCTTTTGTTTACAATAGATACATAAAGTAAACAAATCTCAAAAATATGCTAGAAACTAGCTTCCAACGGTTGACATGGGGTTTTTAGGGATGTAGATTTTGAATATCATATTTTCAGATTGATATGATAAAATATTTGTTTACTTTTGTTTGCAATAGATACATAAAGTAAACAAATTGCAAAAATAGGCTAGAAACTAGCTTCCAACGGTTGACATGGGGGTTTTAGGGGTGTAGATTTCGAATATCATATTTTCGGATCCATATGAAAAATTATTCGTTGACCTTTGTTTACAATATATATATATATATATAAAGGAAAAAAATTCAAAATAGTTTAGATTGAGTAACACCAGGCGCCCGCAGGGCGACTCTGCGGACACAAAGTGTCCGCAAGCCGCGCAGCGCAAGCAAGCGAAGCGCGCTTGTTAACATTAAATTAATATTGATCTTTTTTTTTGTAAATACCCTTCATTGAATGTAGGAGTTCTGCTGAACTCTCATAACCTAATACAGTCGACTCCGCTTAATAGGGTCACTGTTTAATCGGGTCAACCGCTTAATCGGGCCACTTTTGGCAGGACGGAATAGCTCTCACACATAGAAGCTAATACAAAATATTTTCGGTTAATAGGGTTCTCCGCTTAATCGAGTCAAAATGTCCTCTGACCGATGTGACCCTATTAAGCGGAGTCGACTGTATTTCATTTCGATTGTAGTATTTCTATTTTACTCACTAATTATATCAGAAGTATGGCAACCAGTAGTGTAGTGTCTATTGAAGCAGAATTCGAACTGGAGATAACCAAAGTTCGAAACGAGATTCAATCACATTTCGGTGAGTTGGTTAAGAGTGTTAGAACGAGAGAATCAGAGTTGTTGAAGGAAGTTGATACAATATTGAACAAGTTTAAAGAGAAAGTGAAAGAAAAAGATAAAATGAAGGTAGAACTTGATAGAAGTAAAGAATTTATTGAACAGAATATCCAGTTACCTGGTCTGATATCACTACAACAAGATATCATGAAGAAAATAGAAGAGTCACTCGATAAGATTAAAGGCGAAATAGAAAACTGGGAAATCTTATTTACATTCAATACAAATTTGGATCAGAATGTGAAACGACAAGGACAAGTTTCTATTAAATCCCCTTTTCACAGACAAATAATTCCTCCAATTGATTACGCCACCAAACTCCAACCAGTGAAGAGCTTTAGAAGTGTAGGTAAAGCTCCAGGACAGTTTAGTCGTTCATGGAGTATTGCTATTGATCCTAAGACTAATAATATTTACATATCTGATCATGAAAACAACAGAGTACAGGTGTTCTCACAGGAATGTACCTATTTATACAAGTTTGGAGATGATGGTCGTATGATGAATTCTCCTATAGGTATTACTCTCTATCAAGAAAAAGTATTTGTTGTACAATACAGTGGGAGCAGTATACTCGTCTATAAACTGAATGGGACATATATCCATACTGTTGGTAGAGGACAGCTAACTTATCCCTACGGCATTGATATCAATAAGGTAAATGGTGGCATATACGTTTGTGATTTTGGTAATAATCGTATTCAGGTGTTCACTCAAAATTTCAACTTGAAAACTTCTCTCTTTGGAGATGTCTTGAAAGAGCCATATGACATTAACCTGACTGAAGATTCAATATTTGTGCTAGATTCCAATGATCCATGTATGCATATTTACAATTACAATAATGTGCTAATCAGGAATATTGTTAAGAGATCTTTTCAATACGTTTTTTGCTTAGACAGTGTAAACAATGTTTATATAGCGGACTATCAAACTGGTTGTATAACAGTATTTGACATTCAAGGCGATCTCATTCACAAATTTGGCCAATTTGTAGATCCGAAAAGAATCGCTATTGCCATTAGCGGCGATATCATAGTCTGCAGTAGTACTCCAGACAAATGTATCCAGATTTGGTGACTTGATCTCTAACCTTATCAATACTATTGGCAGTTCTCGAGCCACTTTCCTTTCCAAATTTCATTCAAATATTTCTATTCTTTTTGTATCTTAGACAATTATTTAATTTAATTAATTAATTTATTTAGAAACGCGGCTAGCGAATTGTTACGTCCTTACCAGGGCGGTTTTAAGGGTGCCGTGCTCCCAGGCGGTCTTCAACTGTGGGCTCCAACCACTACCATTCGCACTGGCATGTTCCATTGGCAAATAAATTAAGTTTGTGGTCATTTCTTTTTTGCCATTGAATCTTGTTGGGTATGCATTGTTATAGATGGAAATGTTAGTTAAGTGGGTTTGTGTGCTAAATTTTGGAAATCC